>CANTAL010000308.1:33808-223808 GCA_947650365.1 Chamaelirium japonicum
ACTTGCCCGTGTATGGGTTTACCGGTCTCCATGGTGTTACCCACTATTAGTAACTCTAATGGCACTGAATTAAGTTCGTTGGCTGTTAGCAATGGTTAGGAGTTAAAATCTTTGGGACCCTGATAATCTTGACTCCCACCAATGCCATAGCATAGGCCATACCAGTGAATAATGTCTACAACTACTACTAAGACACTGCTGCACTTCGAGGTTATTAGTAATTGTGCCCTTTATATCTTGTTATGTTGTACTTGAACCCTTCAAATTCACTGTCCATGAAACTAACTGAGATCAGTATTTACCGACTGTCCGTCCAAGATAGTTCACCCTCTTAGTACAAATACGGCTGACCAGCCTTAGTAATCAACTCTTCATTAGAGTCACTCATAAGACACCTAGTTCTCCTAGAAGAATATAGAATTACTACGGACTGTTTGGTAAGTCAAATTGGTAAATAATAAATTAAGAGTTCAGAACACATGCTAGGATTATGGTTCTTGTCTTGAGTGCCAGTTGTTAAGATCTATTTCCCCTCTTGATTTCGTTCAATGGATTTTGGTTATATCAACACTACATGACTTGGTATCTCATACCGATGATTGAGATAGGACTATCTCTCTTACGGAGAATGTCAGTTTGTTACAGTCTTGTAAGCTAGGTGTTCAGTCTAGCAACCGATCATGCGCCGCCACCATGCATCACCATCGCCATCGTCACCACTACCATATAACCACCAACAATCGCTATTGCGGCTTCGAACCTACACTAGTGTATACGTTGACTCACATCTCCTATACACGGATCTCATCCACATACCTAAGTCGCCTTAACTACCCTAATATGGGCTAGTGGATTTGTGCATCGATCTCATGCACTATGGTGTGTAAGTGTCAGTAATGTGATCATAATCAAGTGATATCATTGCTGTAATTGGCATGTAAGACACACTAATCCCAATAGATGGTGTATGATATATGGTGGTGGCGACGGTGGTACATGGCCGTGTGGTGCATGGTGGAGTGTGTGGCAGGATTGTTGGAGGTTACATGGTAGTGGTGACGGTGGCGGTGGTGATGCATGGTGGCGGCGTATGGTTGTGGTGGTAGTGGCAGTGGTGGTGGTGCATGGTGGTGATGACGGTGACAATGCATGGTGGTAGTGGTGACGATGGTGCGTGGTGGTGTGGTGGTGGTGCATTACCGCGGTGGTGGTGCCTCAGGAAAGGGGGCATCAGTATGCAAATATGTCCTAGTGAATCAGATGTTCAAAGGTGAGGATGAATTCTCAAAAGCCGGCCAAAAATGATTTATGTATATAGAAATCCATGCTCATCGAGATATACACCTAAAAAACATATATTCAAACAAAAATTTTATTTGTACATGTGCAAATAGAAACCTATTCCTATTTCCACATGATCCAAACATGCACTTGGCCTAATATAACAGTGACCCGTTCTTAGCTCCCCATTCTTACTCGCCAAGTAACACTATAAACAAGCAACCAAAACATATATAACATTTTTTTCACACTCACGCGCATGCGCGCGGGCGCGCAACACACACAGAGAGAGAGAGAGATACCAACCAACATATATAACATGCATCTTTTTCACACAGAGAGAGAGAGAGAGGAGAGAGCAATCAACATATATATCATGCATCTTTTCACAGACACACACACACAGTGGGAGAGAGAGAGGAGAGAGAGAGAGAGAGGAGAGAGAGAGAGAGAGAGAGAGAGAGAGAGAGAGAGAGAGAGAGAGAGAGAGAGAGAGAGAGAGAGAGAGAGAGAGAGAGAGAGAGAGCAGCCAACATATATATCATGCATCTTTTTCACACACACACACACACACACACACACACACACACACAGAGAGAGAGAGAGAGAGAGAGAGAGAGAGAGAGAGAGAGAGACGTTTACCTGCAACAAGGGAGATACCTTTGTCTCTGTATCTCTCCACGAACATATCTATAGTGTCGCGGAACGCCTGGCGATCGAGGAGCAGCGTGGTGATGTCGTGAAACATGATCCCTGAATCCAATCCCAACATAACAGCATCAAAACCAGAGAGCCACATGCTGAATTTAGGGTTACCAGATTCGTATCAAGAAAATATTTTGAAACCACAAGAGCTACCGGGCTTGGGGAAGTCCGGTATGACGCGGATCGCGGTGGCGATCCTCGCAATTCGGTGGTCGCCGCCGCCTTCCGAAGCCATGTTTCTCTCGGACTCAGGAGAGAGAGAGAGAGAGAGAGAGAGAGAGAGAGAGAGAGAGAGTTGCAGAGGATGGAGGAGGGCCTGGAGAGCAGAAAAGGGCGAGTGAGCGTGGCTGCGTGAGTGACATAAGGTGCTGACGTGGCGTTAATTTGGTGTGTCCATTGACTCCATTGTTCTCTCCGATTCTGACCCGCTTGCCTTGTTACAAAAAAAAGTTGATGTGGCGTTATTTTAGTGGGTCCGCGTTATCTCCCTGTCTGTCTACATTCCTTCTCCCTTCCGAGCGAGCAAATCTTGGGGCCACCACCAAAGGATTTTGTTCAGATACGGTGCATCCGACTGCATTGCTGACGTGTGGCGTGTTTGTCGGATGATAAACACTTGATGGAAGAAGGAATGTATGGCCGTCGGTGCTACCCAGCTGCATGTAAGACACGTGCCTATTCACAATTATGTATAAGAGTAAATTACACTTCACCTCCTGAAGTTTAGCTCAAAAACACTTGACCCCTCTACAGTTTGAAAACTACAATTTAGCCCTTCAACTCGGCTTTGCTTTGATCAGATAAAAATTACCAAATGATTAAATTTAGTTGACAAATGGGGGTATTGTGCTAACACTTCAAACTTTAGGGTGTGGTTTGGAACAAAATAAACTAGGGGGGGGGGGAGGGGGGGGGGGGGGGGTGTTGTAGGGCTGGCAATTTTGGCTAGGGGTGGCAATGGGTCGGGTCGGGTCGTGTTCGTGTCGTGTCTAGTCGGGTTCGTGTCCAAAAACCCCAGACCCGGAACCGACCCATTTAACTAATCGTGTCTAGATCCTAAACCCGTAGCCGACCCGCCAATAAACGGGTAGACCTGATAAGACCTGGTAAGACCCGTTTATCAGCTGGACTATTCGGTTGACCCGATCCGACCCAATCCGACTCGACCCGACTTGACCCGAAAGACCCGCTGGTATTATATATTATAGTATCGGATTGCAAGTAGACCCGACCCGACCCGACTCAACACAACCCGTTGAACACTAAACGGGTCTTCTCGGGTCTACCGTGTCCAGACCCTAACCCGTTTAGCCCTGACCCAGACCCGCTAACTTCGTGTCGGCCCTATCGGGTCTGCCGTGTCGGGTCCGAAATTGCCAGCCCTAATTTTGGACCCGACACGACAGACTCGACACAAAGTCAGCGGGTCTGGGCCTGGGTTAAATGGATTTGGGTCGTAAACGGGTCGACACGATAGACCCGTTTAATAAACGGGTCGGGTCCGCGTTTAGGGTCCGGACACGATAAACCCTGGAAGACTAATAAATAGGTCGGGTTCGGGTTTAGGGTCTGGGCACAGTAAACCCAAGAAGACCCGTTTAAAATTCAATGGGTCGTGTCAGCTCAGGTCGGGTCTACCTGCAATCTGATACTGACTATATAGTACCAGCGGGTCTATCGGGTCAGGTCGGGTCGAATTGGATTGGGTCGGATTGAGTCAACTGAATAGATCGACCTGTGTGGTAAACGGATGTTATCGGGTCTCAGCGGGTTTACCAGTTTATTAGCGGGTCGGGTACGGGTTTAGGATCTAGGCATGATTAGTTAAACGGGTCAGGTCCGGATCTAGGGGTTTTGGACACGACCCGAAACTATACACGACACGAAGCCGACACAACACGACCGGTTGAAACCCCTAACTTCAAGGGGGCCAAAGTGTAATTCATCCTATGTATAAAGCATAAATACTAGTATTGGATTATGTACCATACAACAGCGAGGCTCACTATCCCTAGAGCCTATCACCATGCTCTGAGTGTTGGGGGCCACTACCCCCATGTGCTGGGACTTGCTACCCATGTCTCTTGAATTGCAGTAGGCCTGCAGCTGTATGATACACAGGATGTGCTGAAAATTTTCCTGTAGTAAGCTCATGGGTCAGAGGCGATGAACGTAATATGAGCCAAAAATAGAGTAATGCTATAGAGCCAACTCGTTTGCCAAATTTTATATGTCAATTTGACGTGGCATGATTATAGCCGTTTGTAGTCTGACAATTGACAAATTAAGGACCACAGTAATTAAGTGACACGTCAGGTTGGTAAACGAGTTGGCTATATAGCACTATACAATGTACATATAGCATTACCTCTCAATATGAGTTGCTATTCACCGACATCGGGGTTTCCAGGGTTTCCATCAGGCTGGGGCCACCTTGACGTGGCACCTTACTAGAACTGTCACTTTACGTAATCACCTTTGGGGCCTGGTGCAACGGATGGCTGCAATTTATGCCACATCAGGATGGCCAGATCCTGATGGACACACTAGGATGGATGAATAGCATCCTATATGTAGTGTATAAGCGGGTAAGCCAAACTTTTCAGTACAAACAAACCCTTATTGTTGAATGCATTGGACCAACTGTATCAACCATTAATATGAGCTATTGTGTCAACCCGCACTATACGACAAAACCAAAAAAACAAAAAATACCATTTTATATATATTATCGATAGAGAGGGAGGTGCCATCACTGCCATGTAGAACATCCCCCCCCTCCCCCCCCCCCCCCCCCCCCCCCCCCGGGCCCCTCTCTCTCTCTCTCTCTCTCTCTCTCTCTCTCTCTCTCTCTCTCTCTCTCTCTCTCTCTCTCTCGCGCGCGCGCGCTCGTAAAGATGGGTTAATTAAACTCCCTAGACTTACCAATGTCAATCATGGAAATAGCAAATTGATCGATTAGCCTTAAACTAATATCATCATTTTCTTACATAGACAATAACAAATTGATCGATTAGCCTTAAACTAATATCATCATTTTCTTCAATAGACTTGTCCAAAATTTAAATTAAGTTAAAGTTGACATTAATCTACCCTAACTCTTATATCTTCTTTTTTAGAAAACTGATATATCTTTTTTTTTTAAGATTGAGAGAGAAAAATAGAGAGAAGGGGTGCTGGAGAATAAGAGGGATTCGTGCGTTTGTGCAGAATGTGGATTGAGAGAGAGAGAGAGAGAGAGAGAGAGAGAGAGAGAGAGAGAGAAACTCCTGTTTGGGGATATTTTTCGCTGGCTCGTGCCGTCTACCTGCAAGAACAAGGAAAAACGTAAGAACGGCTGGCTCCCTAAGGAGCGCAGGCCCTTCGACGCTCAAGTCAGTCTCAGGTGATTGATGGAGTCCGGGCGTAAACGAAAGTGGTAGGGATGGGGGTTGCGAACCTGTACTTTGGAGCCGGGGGTGGCACTTTTATAGCCTTTTGTGACCTATCGGGATGTAACACCTGGCCACTTCTTCCGGCACCTTCTGGCAGCCTTTGTCGTCTAGCTCGTCAGGCGGAGTAGTGGGGGAGAGTACCTGTTTTGTCGTGGCCAGGTGGATTTTCTGGAATGTTCAAGTCTGGGAGGTCTCGAACCGACTCGGGCGGGCTTCCGTGGATTACAATCGTCCACGTAGCTTCAGTGGGGTTTCGACACCTGGCAGCCTCTCAGGAGGGCGACCTCTTCGACAACGGGAGCGGCATGACGATCTCTCTGAGCGTTCTACAGGTGTTCATTGATGCTACTTTAAGCTCCCTCTTTGGCAGAAATTCCTGCACGAACCTCGGGGCGGGCTCCAGTGTGAGAGGTGGGGCGAGCTCATTCTCGAGCTGGGGGGCGAGGGCGTGCTCCCGCGTGAGTTCCTCATCCTTGGGATTCCTGGGGTCTATGAGATCCACAGAAAAGGGCGAACTGATGGCGAGTTCCTCGCGAACTGAGGGCAAGCTCCTTGCGAACTGAGGGTGAGCTCCTTGCAAGCTATGGGGCGAGCTCCTTGCGAGCTGAGGGCGAGCTCCTTGCGGGCTGGGGGGCGAGCTCCTTGCGAGCTGGGGGGCGAGCTCCTTGCGAGCTGAGGGCGAGCTCCTCACGAGCTGTGGGGCGAGCTCCTTGCGAGCTGGGGGGCGAGCTCCTTGCGAGCTTACGGGAGCTCCTATGCGAGCTTGGGTGAGCTCCTGCGCGAGCCGGGTGCGTGCTCCTGCATACTCGGATACAAGTGCTTATACAGCCCAATGTGGATCTCGCTCCCAGTTGAGATGATACGGCGAGCTCACGGGGAACGTTAGGAAACTAAACATTTAGACCGACGAAGTCGTGCTCGGCTTCCGAGGGTCCCAACTCCTGGACGGGCTCTGGTGCGAGCTCTACCTCAAGCGTGTTGCAATGATGTTCAAGATACGCGATTTTTCAGCTACCCCCAACAACTCCTCTTAAGCTGAAAAGGGCAAACACATCAAACAAAGATAGTAAACCAGTTTTTTGGCCGGAGGGGGGATTGAAAAATAGAACAATGAAAAAAGTGAAAAGAGTCAAACTTCAAGGGGTGAAACTATATTTTAACCTATTTAAAAATAGACAAAAAAAACTTTACAATTTGAATTTCTAGAATTTCTCTATTCCCATAGAAACTTTTTTTTTTTTACAATCCCATAAAAACTAATTAATGAAAACCGAAAATTATGTCTTTAATCATGGCATGATTGTAAAAATATATTGTGCGTGATACTAATCAAATTGTTGTTGAACGTCATGCTCTCCTCTCCCTTCTTTTATTTGGGAAAAAAGTGATGCAAAATAATAAGTGCATGAGTTTTGAACAGAACATGGATGTGACTTTTGAATATCAAAACATTTTAATAATACCTTTTTTAATTGTCAGGATTTTTTTTTTTTTTTTCAATTCCTAACTATCTGTTCATTGCAACTTAGAATTTTATTATATCTCATAATCTCCATGGTCTATCGAATCCGGTATGGTGCCTCTTTTCCATTGTTAATCAGGACCATTGTTGTCGGACATAACGCCGTTAGTCATGGGGTTGCTTATTTGTATGATTTTTATACGACTCTCTAAAAGGGAGAATGCACTACCACTGCAAATGGAGCTAGATCCGCCCCCTACCCTTTTATTGGAGTCAATTATTATTAGCAGTGATCATGCATGCCTATAAATCACTATCACGGAGCGATAATCCCCTGGTAGGTACCTCCAAGCGGCATCTGCCACCATAACCAAGCGTAGAGTAGGATGGTTGATCAAAACATGAGAATAGGCCAAGTGGCAGAGAGACAGTTGTACATCAGAGGAGGATAGGTACTCGGCTTTGTTTGTGATGTGTGTGTAGGGGGGTGTTGGAATTGATGAGGTCTTAGCTCGTAAAAACACACACACACACACACACACACACACACACACACACACACACACACACACACACATATATATATATATATATATATATATATATATATATATATATATATATATATATAGGGGGCTGCTATGCTGCAGCATGCGGTGCGTGCGGCATCGCACCGCAGCCGTGTGATGCACTGCTGCGTGCATCGCATGCACGCAGCGAGTGCATCACACGGCTGCGGTGCGATGCCGCACGCACCGCATGCCGCATTCAAGCATTTCTCTCTCTCTCTCTCTCTCTCTCTCTCTCTCTATATATATATATATATATATATATATATATATATATATATATATATATATATATATATATATATGATAAAATATGGCGTGCGGTGTTGCATCGTAGCCGTCTGATGCACCGCTGCGTGCATTACACGCACCGTAGTGGTTCATCAGACGACTGCGGTGCGACACCGCACGCCACATTTTATCATTTCTCTCTCTCTCTCTCTCTCTCTCTCTCTCTATCTCTCTCTCTCTCTCTCTCTCTCTCTCTATATATATATATATATATATATATATATATATATATATATATATATATATATATATATATATATATATATGGTTGATAGCTTAGGATTGCATCTTTGTACGTACCTTAGTATGTGTTCTGATTATAGAATAGAGAGTCATGCTACATGGTAATCCATTTGAGTGAGAGACTCAATGGACTGGTCCCATGTAACCTAAATAGTTCGCAGCTCTGATTAGGGTTGGTCGCCCTGTCAAGATAAGCTATTGGGATAACAGAGCATGGGTGTATCTACCATGGTCATTACCATGCACAATGATTATGGCTGAACCAATACTATGCACAGATCAGTGAGTAGACACCGATGCATTAAGACATGTTTCTGTTTAGGGTATAATGGTCCTAAATCCTAAGGAACCACAACAAGTGAGCTAACAAGTGTGTGTGTAGAGTTCTTTGGCACATCAATATGTAAGGATTCAATTATGTGACCCAAAGTCATGGTGTGCTGAGTTACCCAGCTGGTGTCGCATTAGTATATCACTCATGTAGGTCATCCACACCTCTAATGGGAGGTGTGTTCTTTGGTATGACTTAAGTCATATTAAACCCAGGCCTGGTGGTCATCAAATAGATAGTTGACCGGATCCGATTACTCAACAGGGTAATCGAAGGCATGATGTAGACAGTCAACCTAGAAGGAACCGAATCAATATGAGCACTCGAGTCTGACGGTATTCTCCACCACTCGAGTCAGATCATGGCACCAAGTGGAGGGACAATATGTTTACCATTACTAAGCGGAGAGCAAAGGTATGCGAGAGAACATAGTAAGTCCGGGGTAATTGGAGTGCAACTTGTATCGCACTCTGGTTGGCCACACATGTTAACTCGGACTCAAGGGTTGATGATACACTCGGGTAGTGTGTCGATCGAGTCCAAGTTGGAAGCCATGAATCCTGGTCCCTAAAAGTTCCACCTTATCCATATCATGTATTGTCCTTGAACCATTTTCTCGTTTTACAAGACATAGTTAGAGGTAGTAACAAGTCCAATCATAATAATCCTATGCTCCGTGTGTGAATCGTATTAGTGCACGGTAAATGCATAGGTGTGTGTATGTATATACTAAAGGAAATTCTAGAGTAGTACAAAGACACATGTAGTCATCCTCTTACCTTAGTGGGCTTCGCTACACAGGTGTGATGCACCGGTTCGTGCTGTGAGTTGACTAGTAGACTTTACTAGGGGCACCCTAAGTGTTTACTAAGGGCACCTTGGTGATAGTGAAATCACTAGTCCACGTAGGTGCACCATGCGAGTTCTCAAGCGAAAGGGGCAACCAACTAGTGGCATGAGGGTATTTTAAAAAACCAAAATATCATCATGCGCTAGGTTGGCTGCCCCTAGCACATGGGGATAAGCATGGGCTGGCTCTCCTCCTAGCTTATAAGTTTTGCTTGCAAAATTACAGGGGAGGGGGGACTAAGCTCAAAGAATTCGACTTTAGGGGCCGATCACTTATGGCAATAGAGGCCCACCTATTCACATACATAAAGGAGGGAGATTATAAGGGTTGGCCTACAACTTGCATTCGCAAGATGTAGGGATATATATATATATATATATATATATATATATATATATATATATATATATATATATATATATATATATATATATATATATATATATATAGAATACGGGATATGATCTGACAACCCATTTGCTGAAATGGGCTGTCAACAGGAGCCGTCCGATCGGATTGATCACCACCGTTTAAAAAAAAAAAAAAAAACAACAACAAAACAGAGCTGTTAACAGCTATCCCCAACCCCGTCCCCCTCCAGCCCCCTCACCGACCCGGCAGCCCTCCGGCGACCCCCGACCCCTCCGGCGGCCTCCGTCCCCACCCGGCAGCACCCCAGCAGACACCCAACCCCCCGGCGACACCCCGGCAGACACCCCGGCGGATACCCGACCCCCCGGTGGACATCAGACGAGCCCCGACCCCCTCCGGCGACCCTGTCCCCCTCCGGCAGCCCTCCGACGCCCTCCGACAGCCATCCCGGCGTCGGGGTGGCTGTCGGAGGGCTGCCGGAGGGGGACAGGGTCGCCGGAGGGGGTCAGGGCTCGCCGGTGGTCCGCCGGGGTGTTTGTCGGGATGTCGCCGGGGGTCGGGTGTCCGCCGGGATGCTGCCGGGTGGGGACGGAGGTCGCCGGAGGGGTCGGGGGTCGCCGGAGGGTTGCCGGGTCGGTGAGGGGGCTGGAGGGGGACAGGGTCGGGGATGGCAGTACAGCAGTTCAGCTATTTTGTTGTTTTTTTTTTTTAAACGGTGGTGATCAATCCGATCGGACGGCTCCTGTTGACAGCCCATTTCAGCAAATGGGCTGTCAACTCATACCCCGTATTCTCTCTCTCTCTCTCTCTCTCTCTCTCTCTCTCTATATATATATATATATATATATATATATATATATATATATATATATATATATATATATATATATATATATATATATATATATATATATATATATATATATATATATATATATATATATATATAGGGCTGTTACGTTGAGATGTGAGCTACGGGTGGAGAAAATGAGCTGCCCTCATTTTGATCCCCCTAGGAGTTTTGAAATTTGATGAAATTTGGTGAGCATGTTATCTTGGATAAGATGACCATCCTCACCAATTTACATCAAATTCTAAAACTTCTAGGGTCATCAAATTAATGGTAGAATCATTATCTACCGCCCGTAGTCATCGTTAATTTTGCTTCTACCATTTGATGACCTTAGAAGTTTTGGAATTTGATAAAAATTGGTGAAGATGATCATCTTATCCTAGATAAAACCCTCACCAAATTTCATCAAATTCCAAAACTCCTAGGGGGATCAAAATGAGGGCAGCTCATTTCCTCCACCTGTAGCTCACAGCTCATTGTAACATTCCTCTACATGTGTGTGTGTGTGTGTGTGTGTGTGTGTGTGTGTGTGTGTGTGTGTGTGTGTATATATATGTATATGTATATATTGTTGGAATTGGATCCGCTTATCAGAGTCGCAGCGGAAGCAAAAGATAGATCCGAAAATCATACGATGTATGTTTCATTATAATTAATTCTACAAAACAATCTATATGCAAATCTATGATCTTAGCATGCATCATACGGTGTATGTTTCATTACAATTAATTCTACAAAACAATCTACATGCTGACACCCTAGAGGCATACTATAATCTACGGAAGACATGCATGCATCTAGTTAGGTGTTTAGAATCATCATACCTTGTGGATCTATGATCCGGAGAGAACGGAACGATGAAGAACCGCACTTGAATCGCAAGGAAAGCTGTCGGATAGCACCTTGTCCTTTGTGAATGGAGGAATCCTCGAAGTCCTATCTCTGAGTACAAGGACTACGAGCCGACGGAGGAATTCGTTGCGAAGACGATGGCTAGCCGTGAGATCTCCTCCTTCTCTTTCTCTCTTCTTCCTTCTCCTTCCTTCCTCCTTCTTCTTCCTCTTTCTTCTTTGGCTGAAACCTCAGAGAGGAAGAGAGGGAGAGGGGGGTCGGATTTTCTGGAGGGGGAGAGGCTAGGGCCGGCCCCTCCCTCTCTATTCCTCTTATAGGGCTGGCCTCCTAGTGCTACAAGCAAGCTAGGGCCGACCCTAGATGGATAGGGATGAGGGGGGGCGGTTTTTAGAGTTTCCACAGCTCTATCGTAAAGCCTAGACGAAAACGCCATTCACGAACAGTGAAAAACTGAAAGAGAGATTGAGTGAGGTGCGCTACTCGGAATCGAGTTCCGTCAGTCCTATGAGCTCCTGGAATTATTCTGCTTATTCTAAGATCCATATTCAATATGTTCTGAGCCATATTTTAGTATTTACCAAAATACCCCTACGGCCCCTAACACATGTGAATTAGGTTCTTAGGCTCCGGGCTTGCGCTCCATCGTGTTACTTCGCATCCAACGTATCCAACCAGGTCGGGGAACAATTTCTATACACAACGACAGGGTGGAACCTTCAGGATTCAGGATCTCTAGCTCCAACCGGATCCCTGATTAACTATTCCGGTGACACACCAAAAGTTCCGTTAATCAGCCCTAATCCGATTAACCCGCGTAGCCACCCAGAGTGCGATGCGAGTTGAACTCTAGTGATCCTAAACTTATGTTACTCCCTCGTAACCCTGTTCTCTACTATACTCTGATAATCCTTAGTCCCTCCTATTATTGGTGCCATGATACGACTCGGGCGGTGGGGATCACCGTTAGATCCCGATCGATCATCTGACTAGGAATTGATGACTTATCATCTATAACACCACACACCTTCCGGTGCTATGCCTAGCATCCGAAACATCATCAGTCATACTAACAAGCACCAGGCCTGGGTTAACTGTGTAGATAGATTGACTCATCAAAACGCACCCATCCAACACTGGACATCGGATAACCTGTAGGGATTATATGTCACTCAAGCGCCAGCCGGGTAACCCACTGTACCGTGGTATTGGACTATGGAAGGTCCACACACGTTGGCACGTCAAAGCACCACACAACTGGTTAGCCCAGTGTACATGGTCCCTCAGGGTTAAGGATATATTATATATAGTAGTAAGACAGTTTATGCACCAGTGTCTGAATCACTGAACTGTGCACCGTCTTGGTTCATGTTCAACACGATCATCGTGCTTGGTCAGGTGAATAGGAATCCCATGTTTCCGTAGTGAAGACTTCACCATATCCTCTACCTGCCAACTGCTTGTTCTCGGTGAAGCGACCGGCATCACCTAAGCTGTGAACTAGTTCTAGGTTTACACACAACTGGTCCACTGGATCTCTCAAGCATGGATCCACCATGCGCCTCAGTGGCCACTGTGTTCCCTAGGGTCCTTTATTATATGTTTATTAACATATACCAAAGTAGTATTCTAATTAAAACAATAACTAAAGTCATCTTTATTAATGTTAATACAGAAAATCCACGCTCATAACACACGAGCTACAACAATCTCCTACTTGGCCTAGCAGGGAACAATAGTCTTAACTCCAATGGCATCCATGTGCTTCTCAAAAGCCTTGGTCGGTAACGCCTTTGTGAAAGGGTCCGCCATGTTATCTGCAGACGCCACCTGAGTCACTGCAACCTTTCCTCGCTTCTGCAAGTCCCGGATAATGTAGTATTTCTGCTCGTTATGCTTACTCTTCTGGTGATATCTTGGCTCCTTGGATTATGCTACCGCTCCACTATTGTCGCAGTAAAGGATAATCGAATCTTGAGCTCCTGGTACACATCCTAAGTCCGTGAGGAACTTCTTGAGCCACACTGCCTCCTTGGCTGCTTCGTATGCCGCAACGTACTCAGCCTCTATCGTCGATTCCGTGATGCATCCCTGCTTCACGCTCCTCCAACTGACAGCACCTCATCCCAATGAAAACACAAACCCTGACGTCGATCTCCTGGATTCTGGATCTGATGCAAAATCAAAATCCGTATACCCAATCGGCATTAGTTACTGTGAAGAGTAAACTAACTCATAATCTCTCATCCTACGGAGATACTTGAGTATACTTTTCACAACAGTCCAGTGCCCTGGATCTAGATTTGACTGATACCTGCCCATCATGCCTACTGCATAGTATATATCTGGTCTCGTGCACTGCATAGCATACATTAGACTTGCTACAGCCAAAGCATAAGGTATCGTCTGCATCTCTGCCCTCTCCTCAGGAGTCTTAGGATCCTGATCCTTGGACAATTTCATTCCATGTCTTAATGGAACCAGTCCCTTCTTGGAATTGTGCATACTGAGTCTGACCAAGATAGTATCTATGTAGGCTGACTGTGACAGCGAGAGAGTTTTGTTCAAGCGATCTCGAGTTACCTTGATCCCCAGAACATAACTCGCTTCACCCAGGTCTTTCATGTCAAATTGAGAGGATAACCACACCTTCACTGTAGACAATGTTCCAACATCGTTTTCAATGAGCAGGATATCGTCTATGTAAAGTACCAGAAAAACTATTATAGTCTTATCGCTCCTTTTATAAACACATGGTTCATCCATGTTCTGTTCAAATCCATAAGACTGGATAGCCTGATCAAAACGCATGTTCCAACTTCTGGATGCTTGCTTCAGTCCATAAATGGACCTTTGCAACTTGCACACCATACTTTCCTGACCTTTTGCGACAAAGCCTGGAGACTGGGACATATAGATGTCTTCTTCCAAATCTCCGTTGAGGAATGCGGTCTTGACGTCCATTTTCCAGATCTCCAAATCATAATGGGCTGCAATGGACAAGAGGATCTGGATTGACTTAAGCATAGCCACTGGCGAAAAGGTTTTGTCATAGTCGATCCCTTCTCGCTGGGTATAACCCTTAGCGACTAGTCTAGCTTTGTAAGTCTCAACGGTACCATCTGGACCTCTTTTTCTTTTGTACACCCACTTACACCTAACAGGCTTAATGTTATGAGGCAGTGTTATAAGTATCCAGACCGAGTTTTGGGACATCGATGTCAGTTCTGCCTCCTTGGCTTTCTGCCATGTTGTATGGTCTGAGGATACTATCGCTTCGTCATAGTTCAGAGGATCATTCTCCTGAAACTCTGGATCTACCATGAAGGCTTCTCTGATGTATCTATCAGGAGCACTTGTGGTCCTCCCACTGCGATGAGCCTGCGGTGGTTCCAAAGGAGTCGATTCTACAGTATCGTTTATCTTAGTGGTATCAGCTCTCACTATGTTTTCTGTCTGCGTACTCCCATCAGTACCAAGCAATTCTTCAAGAACTACTTTACTAGTGGGCTTATGGTCTATTAAATAATCCTGCTCCAGGAATACGGCGTTCGTCGAGACGATAAACTTTCTATCCTCAGGATCATAAAATAAGCCATCCTTTGTCCCTTTTGGATACCCAACGAACAGACATACCTTAGTCTTTGACTCCATCTTATCTCGCTTGTCCTTCCGCACATGTGCTGGACAACCCCAAATCCTAAAGTGTTGTAGGCTTGGCTTTCGCTTCAACCACAGCTCACAAGGAGTTGTAGGTACTAACTTTGATGGAACAAAGTTCAAAGTATATGCTGCCGTCTCTAGGCATTGTAGACACACAAATTGTGTCTAACCCGGACCCGACTTGCATGCACCCATGCGAAGGCAAACCCGACGCTCACTAACCCGGACCCGACTTACATGCACCCATGCGGAGACAAACCCGACGCGCACTTCGACCCAGACCCGACTTGCACGCACCGATGCGGATGCAAACCCGACACGCACTCGGACCCGACTCGTGCCCAATAAGAGGCCGGGTGGGCCCATCCTCAAGTGGGGCCCACCCGACCCCCTACTAGGGATCCGAACCCCCCATGGGGTGGCCGGCCATGCAAAGAAAGAAAGGAAAAGAAAGAAAAGAAAAGAAAGAAAAGAAAAGAAGGAAAAGAAAGAAAGAAAGAAAAGAAAGGAAAGAAAAGAAAAGGAAAGAAAAGACCAAAAAGGAAACAAATACCGCCATGCGCGGGGGGAGATTGCGCATGACGTCTACTCACACGTGGATCTGCGTCGATCCCTCGATCCGACGGACAAGAAGAACGATCGGGTCGTCATCGATTTTATGTGTAAGATTCAAGATAAATCCAAAAATGATTGAGCCATACGTATCCCGCCAGAAAAGGAAAGCAAATAAAGGTTTATTCCTCTCTTCAATTGAAGAATAAATCTTGGGTAATTATGGGGGAGATATTAAAGGGATTTAAAATTAAGTTTCCCATATCTCTCCCCTCCCCCCTTCGCCTATAAATAGAGGGGGAGGGGGAAGGCTCAAGAGGTCAAAAAAGTCACAAGCTGAAGACGAAGCGAGGAGGCTCTGCAGAAGAGGAGACACTTCTTCATCGACCCAAGGCTTCACGAGGCACGGGCAAGCCTATCCCTTCAGGACCGGCTTAGTCCATTGAAAGCCCTCATCAAACGTGAAGGCCCTTGCACAAGAAGATCAAGCATTCGACTCCGTACACGAAGAAGAAAGCTCAAAGAAGAAGACCCTTCGACTCCGAAGACGCCAGAAGCAAAGGCCAGAGAAGAAGACCGGAGTGGCACCACCCTGTCATCTCCAACAAGCCTTCGACTCCGATCAAGCCCAAAAGCCCGGAGAAGAAGAACGAAGCGTTATCACCCATCGCCTTCGACAAAAGTCCACTCCATCCACGAAGAAGAAAGCTTGGAGAAAGACTACCCGAAGCGTCGCTACACCCGTCGTCTTCAAAGCAAAGCCGACGCTATAACCGTTACACGGAAATTGATGCTACCCCCGCCTTCTTCAAAGGAACCCTTCGACTCCGACCAAGCCAAAGAAGCCCGGAGAAGAAGCAAAGTCTAGCCGACACCTAAACTGTCGTAGAAACCTGAAGCATTGAAGACGTTGTCACTGTCGTTCGAGAAGAAGATCGAGTCGACACCGAAGCAAAAGCCCACGCAAGAAGCCAAAGCAAAGCCCTGATAAAGCCCGTGCCAAAGCAACGCAAGTGCCAAAGCCAAGCGACTACGCCGGTCACGAGCATGAGATTATTTCCTAGTTAAATATTGCAAAGATGACACACTAGAATAAAATCTCTGAGAGAAAAAATCAGACCCTTTGGATATAGTATGTAGTATGATGAGTATTGCCAAGTATACCATCCACCTTTTGTTGGGGTTATACCTTAAAATAATAGTTTATATCTGGAACTATTTTTTATCTTAATAAGTGCCTTAAACCTATAGAGAGCTATGGTTTAAGTGAAAGCTGGCACTATAATGTCTTGAGATATGGGAATGTCCTGCACTTGTTCATAAATGATAAAAAGGATGAGATGGAGATGAAGTCCCAAGTATATATGTTTATGGGTTACCCTAAGGTGACATAAGGTGGACTATTATATGATCTTGAGGTTTGGAAGATAATCATTTTTACAAATACCATCTACCTAGAACATGATTTTATTATAGACCATAAGTTTACCGGTAAGGTAGTTCTGGGTGAACTACTGGGTACTGGTAGAGAGTGTGCATCCAAAAATATAACGGTAGTAGATAATATATAAACTAATATGCTAGATACCATAAAAATGATTCATTTTGTACCACCACCACCTTGTCATTGTGGGAGAACTATCAGAACTTCTGAAAGATATTATAGAGAAACTTTGGTAGTTAATCTAAAGTTTCAGGAGGATGATCCCTTGAGCTATGTCGAAACAGTGGGAGCTTTCGATAGCTCTAGCTAGCTAAAGACCATGGAGGAAAAGCTTGCATCAATATCCCTTGAAATAGTCTCGATACTTATTACACTATCACCCTTTTAGGTATAGGGGGTGTATAAAAAAAGGACCCGATGTTCTTATTAAGACTTAAGTAACTAGATTAGTTACCAAGGGAGAAGGGATTGATTATGTCGAAACCTTTTCGTCGGTAGCTATGCCTAAATCTGTTTCGGATCCTCTTAATCCATCACAGCCCATTTTAGTTAAGAGATCTGGTAGATGGATGTCAAGATAGTTATTCCTTAACGGAGATTTCGAAAGGACATGTATATGATGCAGTCCCAAGCTTTGTTTCAGCAAGCCTGTAACATTCGCCCCAAACACACAAGATATTGTCCGCTTTGCCCGTGCCTGCACGAGAACTTCCCAGGAGGTCACCCATCCTAGTACTGCTCTCGTCCGAGCGTGGGCGACGAGTGGTTAGGGAGTTATGATTTTTCAAAGTTTACTTAAACATTGGGTGCACCGATCCGAACAGGGTTAAGTATCAACCTCGAATCCGACCCGACCCGTCCTACTATATTGTTATAGCAGCTGTATCCTCATCTTTCCTTTTATATTAATGTTCTCTCCTTGCCATTTGATCTTGATCCAACGATTGATGTCCCACCTAGGGTTTTTCCCATCTCCTATATAAGGATTGAGATCCAAGAGCCGACCTACTGCATCGTATGCCTTCCCTCGTGTGGGAGCGCAGCAACAAGAGAGACAAGAGAGACTCTACCGAAGATATCATCGGAGCCGCTGCTAGGGTCCCTTCCTTTATCCTTAAGGTTTTCTTTTCCTCTCTCCCTTATGCTTTCTCTTTCTTTCTTCATGTGGTCCCTCGCCAGGCCGATAGTCCGGCATCCTCCCAATCCATATGGGACTTACCCAGGCCCCTCTTGGACCTCCCTTCATTATCCCCCGACCGGCACCATGATTGATAGCCATGGCTTCCGATCACCCAACGAGACCCACCTCCCCTTCTTGGCGCCGCTTGGACGCCCCACAGTCACCACCGTTGATCAAGATGGCATCAGGGTGTCCGGAAGACTACACCTATGTGGTCGATAGGTTCCGTGGTGGTTGGTCTTGGGTGGTATAGCCCTAGGATATTAGAAGAACCCATGCTCTATTTTTTTTATAACAAAGAAGACGATGGGGACATGATGGAAATTACTGCAATTGTTTAACCTTGGTGTTAAACCAGACCCACAAACCGGTTCAACTTTGAACCAAGTCGTAATTAGCCGATTTTTAGTTTAGTCGTAGAATCTCCATCCGAACTCGGAATTCTGCAAAATCAGCGTCAATGGAATCATCTTTGAAAGATTTACCTAACGAATATAGTTTGAACTAATAATTTATTTATGCAATACCTTGTATTTAGATATGGAGTCAATTTAGTCGATGCCTTATGGTTTGGATGTCGTTTTCGCATATGAACTCAGATTCATGTGAAATTGGTGGCATTAGAAAGTTCCTTCCGAGCCCAACCAGATGAGACCATTCGTAAGATCTGATACCTTTCCACCTTGACATCCTCACCATGGACCCGATCTAGTTGGTCCCACATAATTTGGTTGTATTTCCTCCATCCGATATTGGATCCTAGTGAAACTGGATCCATCGGATTCGTTTATTCAATACCTACCCTATCACTGTGGTTTCAGATGATAGACCCTCCCTAAGTTTTAGGGGACTTAGTTTGGCTCGATCAGCCATGTCGATCTTATGTTTAAATCCCACTATGGCATGAGCTCTAAATCTCCCAATATTGTTAAACCTGATATTCTTCTAAGATAGTTTATTCATTTAGTTCTTTTTGTGAACTTCAAACCGTACCTGAGTTTGAAGTAGAGTGACTTTTGGTCGATAGCCACGCTTCAACAGGTTAGTCGTACTGCATGCCACTAGTTTGAATAAATATTTTATCATAGAATATTGCATGTTTAGTTAGGAATCGTGGCCGTGGCACGCGACGATGAGCCAGGCCATTAGGTAGATCTTATATTAAATTGTGTTTATTATTCGTGATGGGTGATGTCCCGCGTTGTGTAGGGAATATGGTGATGTTCCTGGACCCTAGTATGGTAATATTCTCGGTAACGGTTTGGCCGAGGGTTGACTTCTTTTCTAGTTGGGGTTATACCCCAGGATACCCGTACAGTGTTTTACACTGGGACTATGCGGACGACTAGTCACTTAGAAAGATGAAATTTATGAGCTTCACGAGTTTCTTGATTTTAAGGAATTACGATTTTAAATCGGGAATAAGTCATGGCAGGTTGCATGACTCGGAAGGAAAATACCATGGCAGGTAGCATGGTATCTGTCATTGCAATAGTATGCCAGACTACCCAGGGTTCGGGTAGGAGGTCCATGTGCGCACAAGGATAGTGAGCCCCTGAGTGTAGCATAGTCTGAATAAAGTAGGTAGGACCAAAGGGTTGGGCCAGAAAAGAAACAAAAGTACAAGAATGATAGTCCCTAGCGGGGACAGGTTTAGTTAGCCCAGTCCTGGAATTTATTCCGACGAAAGTAAGTTGGGCCGGAGTTGCTCCACCGTGAAAGACGGAAAACCCCACTTGGCTACTTGGGTGCAATACAATACTTTGTTTATGTAAGCTTCTTCTCCCTCTTAGTGCACAGGATGATAAAGTAGGTTCCCCTCTGAAGTGAAATTGGGATCTTATGGCATGCTTTTTCTCTCTTAGTGCTATAGTAATATCATCAGGACAGTAAAAACCGAGTGCTCATACTTCTTTTGTTTTCTTTTTTTCTTCTCTTTTTTCGTTTTCTGTTTTGATCACTTTAGGGATTTCTCTCATGAAGCAGAATGGGACACTTCATAAGGGAATTCTCTTTATACCTTAAAATGTAGGACAATGGGTTCTCTAATGAAGTAATATGGGTCGCCTTATGAGGGAATCGTCTGTTAGTATGTGTATCATATAAATAATAAGTGGACACTGTAGAGTAGAGTACATCATATAGATTGTAGTACTTCTTGTTGTAGTTTTTACAGTTTTTTTACAGTACTTTTCTTGCAGTTACTTGTGTTGGAAATGATGTCAGAGGCGCAACGGAAGCCGGACTCAATCATAGGATCGATATGGTGTGCGGTACATTTTTAAAATTTTCTTAAGAAATAATCATATGTGCAAGATTGAAACGAAATGCAAACGAACCCCTATAGTCATCTATCGAAACACACAATAAATATTATGCATGCAATTCAATAGATCTAGGGTTTAGTATATTATACCTCCGTATGGGATTTAGCATCGTGATGTTAATCTTCCAAGTTGATGATGATGGAAGTATCCATGTACGTGGGAGAAGCCTCGTTCTTCTTCGGGTACACCCGATCTCGCGAATCGACCCGGATCCTTGCACTCCAATCTCTGAGTGCTTCGGAGTGCAAGCTTTCGCTTCTTCTATATCACACACACTCTATGAGGAGAAGAAGATGAGATGAAGAAGATTTTCTCTTCACATCTTAGGTCAAACCCAAGAGTGAGAGAGATAAGTGCCCAAGAGAGAGAGAGAGAGGCCAAACCGGAACACCAAGGAGAGGGGGATCGGTCTTTCTCTAAAAAATCTGAGAGAGGCTCAGTTTTCCTTGCCTAAAAATGTCTTAGAAACCATGCCCCCCTCTCCCCTTGTCCATATGAACCATTCTCCTCTCTCTCTCTCTCTCTCTCATTAATCCTCAAAATTAAATGCCCATTATTGTATAGTTGCCATATTAGGTTTTGCAATTAAAGGGAATAGATTCAAATCATTTCAAATATGAATTAATCCTTTTAAATATGGATTTGATGGCCATACATATTTACCCTAATGAGGGTGGCGGCCACTAGGGCATGCGGGATATTTTTAAATGACCAAAATGCCCCCCATGCATCTAGTGGCCATTCACCTCATACGGGAGCATACATGGTCCATCTCTGTGCATGATAAAGTACTCTAACACTTAAAGCACCTCATCCGTACCTATTTAACAAACCATGGAGTGATGAATGGTGTTTTTACTATTTACTAGGGTGCCTTAGTAAAACATGGGGTGCCTCTATAGTAAAAATCACTAAACACACATACCGTGTTCTAGTGCGACACACACACACGGAATGAACTTCTCATGGCATTATGGAAACAATGTGTGTCCCTACACTACTTTGGGGTTGCCCCTAGTGAACACACTTAGTCCTGTGCAACCACCATGCCCTAGTGCAATACACTCACGGAACACAAGACGATTAAGGCATTATTTCTTCAACTCATATTGTTCTGTGAGACAATGAGAAAGTAATGATCTGTAACGATCGTGGATAAGGTGGAACCTTCAGGGACTAGGATTCATGGCTTCCAATCGAACCCGATCGACACACTACCCAAGTGTCCCTATCAATCCTCTGGGTCCCGGTTAACCTGCGTGGCCACCCAGAGTGCGACACAGGTTGCACTCCAATTCTCTCAGACTTACTAAGCTCTCTTGTATACCCCTACTCTTCGCTTAGTTTGGTAATTCGATGTCCCTTCATTCGGTGTCATGTGTAAACTTGAGCGGTGGAGAGCACCGTTAGACTCAAGTGACCATATGACTAGGTTCCTTCCAGGTTGATTAACACATCGTACTTCAAGTCATTTTGGCCAAACAACCGGATCTGGTTAACTAACTCAACTGTTAACCACCAGGCCTGGTTTTAGTACGGTGTATATCAGACCAAGGAACACACCTCCCAATAGGGATGTGAATAGTCTATAGGAGTGGCATGCCGATGCAATGCCAGCCTGGTAACCCAGCGCACCGTAGTATTGGGACATGGTTAGATCCCTCACACGTTGGTGAACCAAAGTTACCCAAACTGGTTAGTCCACCGATCATGGTTCCTTAGGGTTTAGGACCTATTACCCTAAGCAGAAACACGGCTATGTGCACCGGTGTCTGCTCACCGATCTGTGCACCGTGTTGGTTCTGTTCAGCCACAGACACTGTGCCTGGCAATGACCATGGTGGAGAAACCCATGCTTTGTCATTCCAACAGCTTAACCTGATAGACGACCAATCTTAATCAGAACTGCGAATAATTTAGGCTAATAATACTAATCAACTGAGTCTCCTACTCAGATGAACCACTATACAGCCATGGCTCTTTATAGTTCAGTATATAGAACACGTATAAATCGCACCAATTAAGCTATTCTATTATAAATATCAACTATTTATTAATAAACCATGGTTTTTACAAGCCCTAGACCATATCTTACTCAACAACTTGTTCTTTTGTTGTTAGTTTTTGTAGAAATAAATTTGATAAATATATTATTGTATATAGTTGCTTCTACTTGTTTTTGCTAGAACCACTGAGTAATCGTACTCAGGGAGAGTTGTTTGTTGTTTTTCTCTCTCCCAGGTTCTCACCATCAGGTGGAGCATTAGGAACGCGACTGCAGTTCCTGTTCTAGTAGGAGTAGCAGCGTGGCGCAAGAGTTTGCGAGGGTAGGAGTGATAGCTGTAGTTTCTATTCTGTCTTTTATTTTAGTATAGTTCTTTCGTAATAATGTAATTGGACTTGAGACATTGGTTAATATGTTTAGTGGACTTGGTTATTATTTTACTGTTATACTATGTGGCTTCTACTTACCTTTCATATAGATCACCCTTAAGTTTTGGACCCTCTCTCCTTAGTCTGAAATTCGGGGTGTGACAGTATAGACCGGTAAGCAAACACTAATGCACTAAATCGTGTTTCTACTTAGGGTAAAACGGTCCTAAACCCTGAGGAACCATGACTGGTGGGCTAACCAGTTGTGTGGTGCTTTAGCGCACCATTGTGTGAGGGTTCGGTTACGTAATCCAAAACCACGGTATGATTAATTACCCGGCTAACGTCGCATCAGTGTGCCACTTCTGTAAGGCATCCACACTCCCTAACGAGAGGTACGTTCCTTGGTCTTGTTAGAATTGGTGAGGTCTTCAGCTCGTAACAACCTATAGTTTAGTTGTTTATGGTTGATAGCTTAGGTTGCATCTTGGTACGTACCTTAGTACGTATTCTGATTACAGAACAGAGAGACATGGCTACATGGTAATCCACTTGAGTGGTAGACTCAATGGATTGGTCCCTTGTAACCTAAATATGTTCGTAGCTCTAATTAGGGTTGGTCGTCCTATCAGGATAAGTTGTTGGGATGATAGAGCGTATGTCTCCACCACGGTCATTACTAGGCACAGTGTCTATGGCCGAATGAAACCAACACGATGCACAGATCAGTGAGCAGACACCAGTGCACTAAGCCATGTTTCTGCTTAGGATAAAATGGTCCTAAACCCTGAGGAGCCACGTCTGGTGGGCTAACCAGTTGTGTGGTGCTTTGGTGCACCAATATATGAGGGTCCAGTAATATGACCTAAAATCACAGTGTACTGGGTTACCCGGCTGGCATCGCATCAGCGTACCACTCTTGCAAGCTATCCATATCCCTAACAGGAGGTGTGTTCCTTGGTCTGACCTACGTCGTATTAAACCCTGGCCAGGTGGTCATCAGTTGGACATGTGACCGGATACGATTACTCGGTAGAGTAATCGGTGGTACGATGTACGTGGTCAACCCAGAAGGAAATGAGTCATATGAGCACTCGAGTCTAACGGTAGTCTCCACTGCTCGAGTCGTGTCAAGGCACCAAGTAGAGGGACAACGAGTTTACCAATAATAAACCGAGAGCAGGGGTATGCGAGAGAACATAGTAAGTCTAGGGGAATTGAAGTTCAACCTGCATTGTACTCTGGGTGGCTATGCAGGTTAACTCGGACTCAGAGGATCGATGGTACACTCGGGTAGTGTGTCAATCGAGTCTAAGTTGAAAGCCATGAACCCTGGTCCCTGAAGATTTTATCTTATCCACACGATGTATGGTTCTTGAACCATCTCCTCGATTCATGAAACGTAGTTTGAGGAAGTAATTAATCCAACCCTAATAACCATACGCTCCGTGTGTGCCCCGCACTAGTGCACGGTAGATGCATAGGTATGTGTGTGTGCTAGGGAAAATCTAGGAGTAGTAGGGAGACATACACAGTCATCTCCTTATATTAGTGGGCTTCGCTATACGGGTGCGATGCACCGGTTCGTGTTGCGAGTTAACTGGTTGACTTCACTAAGGGCACCCTAGGTATTTACTAAGGGCACCTCGGTAATAGTTGAATCACTAGTCATAACCTACGTAAATGCGTCATGCGAGTTCCCGAGCGAGAGGGACAATTAACTAGTGACATGGGGGTATTTTGGAAAACCAAAATACCACTATACCCTAGCTTGGCCGCCCCTAGCAAGTGGGGACACACATGGGCCGCCCCCTTCCTAGCTTCTAGGAGTTGCTAGCAAGCTTCAAGGGGAGGGGGACTAAATTCAAGGAGCATTGACTTTTAGGGGGGTCATCCATGTATGGCAATAGAGGGTCGACCCTATACTACATGCAAGGTAAGAGAGAGACAAGGAGGGTTGGCCTACAACCCTCATACGCAAGGTAGGAGGGGCCAGCCTCTAGTGATGATGCCCTAGCCACCCCCATCTTCTCTTCGTCTCCTCTTTCGTCTCCAACGTGTATATGCGAGGGTTCGGATGTGGTTCTTCTTTCTCGCGTGATAAATCAAAGATAGAGAAGGCTCGTCGCATGGAGGCACTCACAGATTCATCAATGAGGGTCCATGCATCATGCGAGATCGGGTGAATATAAAGGTGTTCCTCACAAACTTTTATTGTCCAGAATTTGCGCCGAAGATTAATGTTGTTTCTATGATTCTAAGAGATACAGAACTCCAAACGAGGTAAAATCACTTGTAAAAGTTGCATCTCGAATTCTTCTACCTACAGTCCAAATTTTAACCTAATCGGAGTTCGAAACAAAAATTTATCACCATTGCACCGACGATATATCGAGTAGATCCGAGGCCGTCTCCATCGACAAAGAAGAAATTTATCGCGGTGAAAAAATTCGCATGGAGGTATGGCTTCTATCATGTAGATCTAGTATAGAGATTGAATATGCATGCATGCTAAATTATTCTTCTTGCTAGATCGACATTAGGGGTTCACGTAATTATCGTACTAAGTTCATACACACATGTGTAGGGTTTTGATAAATTTTTTGATATGTAACGCACACTGCTCACGATCTTTAGATCTTCCCTTTGCTTCTGTTGTGGGCCTCTAGCATGGAATTATTTTCAACAATTGGTATCAGATCTATGATAGTCGTGCATGTTTCATGTTTTCATAAAACCGTCATATGTGTGCATAAATAGCAT
The DNA here is from genome assembly GCA_947650365.1 of Chamaelirium japonicum. Classification (NCBI taxonomy): domain Eukaryota; kingdom Viridiplantae; phylum Streptophyta; class Magnoliopsida; order Liliales; family Melanthiaceae; genus Chamaelirium; species Chamaelirium japonicum. The sequence continues at coordinate 59,351 of CANTAL010000308.1, forward strand.
GTACTGCCATAGGGGTTCTACGAGTAGATCATGCGCATAGTCGATATTGTATGTTCTATGAATCGTTCTTGTAGGGTATCGCTGTAAAATAATATAGATATGTTATTGCCTGTTACCGGGGGTCAGACCTCGTGCTAGCATATGTCTGAATGTGTTTGCTTTTCTGTGTGTGGATAGTGTTAGAGTTGTAATCAGGCAAGAGGTGGCGGTAGACCACCCTTGATTTCCAAGCTTTTTGCTAGGCTTGTTTTCTTTTCTTTCTAGAAAATTATGTACGAGCGAGCATTTGCTCGAAGCGTACTAAATCTTTTTCGGTTATAGATTGAAGAGGAGAACTTGCCACAGAGATCCACCACCGGAAGGACGAGTGGAACCTTGGAGGACGATGGTGATCCGACGAAGTATACACGATGACGGCAAAGGACAAGAGCGTCAGAGATCGTGTACAGTGGCTTGCACCGAATCGAGGAGCCTTACAAAGGAGACAGAGAGCCTGCGTTGTGCTAGTCAGGTTCAGGGGTCGAATCCTGAACTTGATTCAGTTGTGTGGTTGTTTTTTTCCTGTTCTTTATACTTCTGTAGAGAACCCCGATGCGGTAATTAGATTATCACTGTTTCAGAGGGATGCCCTTTTACCTCGGGTCCTAGAGACCTTATTAGAATAAGATTCCACCAATGATGCCTATTATTTAATTGACCCTTGATAATAGTATGAATTCCTCATATTTGGTTATGCTACTATTAGGTCAACACCCGGTTAGTCGGGTGTGCCTATTTGGCCAGCATCAAAACCTAAAATGAGTTGAAATTCTTCTATGACATTAATCGTCAAATTTATAAGTGAGGTGCCATGGTAGTGGGAGACCTGTTCTGTTTGTCTAACCTTAGGCTAGACTCCAGGACATTGGCGTGATAGCTAGGTTTGCGAAGTATCAATATTCTTGGGATATGTAATGTGACCCTTGAGTGGAGAAGTCCACTTGAGGCAGGGACTATGATATTCTGATATCGATTAATACTAGGCAAAAGGCTTAAAACACTAGTGAAAGCACTGTATGACCAGGGTCTAGTGTATAGGTTATCGTGATCTTAGTGTACACTCATACTTGCATAAAATAACCCTCAACTCTAATAAGGGATGTATGAGATAACTCGTTGAGATCCTCTGGCCTCCACAACTAACTGCTCTATGTCTGGGTGGGAGGGCGTAGCTCAATATCCCCCTCGAGTGAGAGTTATGTTCTACCATGCCAAATGACTTAGCAGTCTCCTTCAGGATATGGTAGTTAGGGGACAGGAGAGAAGGGCTTTTCACACCCTCGTGGGGGCCGCATGAACTCCCGTGTCGTAATTGTCTGGGTTTATGGGTAAGTATCTAAAGTGGACTTGAGGCTTCCGTTGCTTCGCATTGGGATCGCATTGCACTGGCCAAAAGGACAACCATGGTTCATCAAAGCCCTCAGTTGGCAGATTTGGATTGAGTCAAGGAAAGACTCATATGAGAGGATGACACTACACACTACCCCCTCGGGTGGGTGTATCCAATTCTGAGATTTTACATACATGGTTAATTAATCCATAGAGTGTCTTCGCTATAAGGGTACCGTTAGTATTTGGATATAATTAGCTTATTTTTAAAATTCATAAAATAAGTTTTATGTATTCTTTCATTCAACCATATAGTTCCCATGTCTGCTATCTCATAAGAGAACTAGTTATCGGATCTCTAACTATATAAGAAGGAAGCGCTACCTTTAGTTTATGCTTAGTGTTGTAAACGTACATTGGCTTTTAATCTCAATATCCCTGTACCAGACCTAACGGGTCCATATGTCACTAGGGTACTAACTAGGGTATATGACGAATAGTGAGCGTCTAAGGAGATATGCAAGTGCTGTGTTATAGCAGACTTGCGGACAACTCTTTAGGAGCAAGTTAGAGATATATCGGATTTTCTGAAATAAAGTTTTACTTGCATTAGATGTCTGGAAGGCGAAGTCAGTGGAATTATCATTTTTTCATTAAGATACTCATTGATATCGAGATGTCTAAGTATATGTTTATTCGGGAACACATACTTCGATTCTAGATCGAACTAGATTCCAAAGACATGGTGCTAAACGATGAGGTGGTGGAAGACATCTATCTTGCATCATTGTCTGGAACCTTCGAAGGTGTTGTCAGAGACTTTAGCTTTAACTAGCTAGAGATGACAAACGCAGAACTTCTAAAGAGCTTTCCAAGAGACAAAGGATGGATTCAAAATTAAAGGCAAATCCTTTAATGCTTAACCTAAGTCTTCTCTAGAAGATCCTAAGGGGGTAACTTATCAGAAAATAAAACTATATCAGCGTAGAGATTGGTGTAGATTCCTAAGTTTGGTAACACCAAGGATAAAAGTATTTCCAATATGGCGAGTAGAGGGGTATTGGAAGATATTGTATGACCTCAAGATGTTAGGGGTTGAGTCACTATCTAGTAGCAGTTCTTTTGCTTCTTGGAATGTGGACTTTGTGTCTATATGGATTCAAGGAAAGCAGAATGCTACTTTATCATGAAGTAATCCTACTATAGATACTGATACCATAAGCCGCTACAAAAATTATTAGATATGATTATCTTAGTTTTTTTGAAACAGGGATTTTGATCTTGAGAGACTTAGTTTTATTTCCTCCTCATTAAATAAAGTTTTCAGTTTTAGACGACACCGTTGGTGTGTCTCTCAAACTGAATAGATATCTTCATTGCTAAAGGAATATTTCAGAACGATCTCTTTGTATTTAATCCTAATTCAGAAATAGATCGCATCACAGCTGCAGCGTCTAATTTAAATTCAACTAAATCCTTCGGAGAATCTAACTCATTTGTGACTCCTCTGGTTTAGATGTTTTACCTTAGATAAATTCAGATGTAACATAAAGCCTAGTTTCTGTTCATATATTCCTCAGAGATCTTTCTGACCTGTGAATATTATCTAGAAGACAGAATAACTAAAAGAGGCCACTAAGGTATTGGTGTTAGTTAATTTTGATGTCTATGGTTCTAAGAGCGTCCAGACGATAGGAGTCTCTTCGATTTAATCGAGGAAACGAGAACCTATTGGATAGGTTCCATAGGATCCTAAGGGAGTATGGAATTATCTCCCAGTTAAATGCTCTAAGGATGGCACGTCAGAATAAAGTCTCTGAGAGAAGGAATCGGACCTTGTTTAATATGGTTCGTAGTATGATGGATATTGCCAAGTGTACCATCCACCTTCAGGTGGGATGGTACCATAAAACAGTAGTATGTATTTGGAATTATCTTTTATTTAAATAAGTGCCTTAAATCTATAGAGAGCTATGGTCTAAACGAAAGCTGACACTGTAGTGTCTCGAGATGTAGGGTTATCCCGCACTTGTATGGAAAGACAAGAGGGATGTGATAAAGATAAAGTTCCAAGTATATCCGTTTATAGATTACCTTAAGGATGCATAAGGTGGACTGTTTTATGATCTTAAGATTTAAAAGGTAATCATTTTTACGAATACCATCTACCTAGATCAGGATTATATTATAGACGACAAGTTTACCGGTGAGGTAGTTTTGGATGAACTACTGGGTACTAGTAGAGAGTGCGCATCCAAAAGCATAGTGGGAGTAGATGATACAAAAACTAGTATACCATATATTGCACAAAATGATTCACTTTGTACCACCACTACCTTGTCGTTGTGGAAGAAATATCAGAGCTCTTGAAAGATACTATGGAGAAACTTTTATAGTTAATCCAGAGTTTCAGGAAAATGATCCCTAGAGTTATGATGAAGTAGTGGGAGCTTTCGACAGCTCTGGCTGGCAAAAGACCATGAAGGCAAGCCTGTATCAATGTCTCTTGAAAAAGTCTTGACACTTATTACGCTATCACCCTTTTGGGTGTAAGGGGTGTATAAGAAGAGGACCCGGTGTAACATCCGCTCCAAACATACAACATTTTGTCCGCTTTGCCCGTGCCCGCACGAGAGCGTCCCAGGGAGGTCACCCATCCTAGTACTACTCTCGCCCGAGCACACTTAACTACGGAGTTCTTACGAAATCCGTAGCGGTGCACGGTTTTAAAATGCGTCTTCTATGTTTGGGAGGGAAAATTATATAAGTAGCTCAGGATCTCCTCTCCAAGTGATGTGGGGCTAACTCGTGGCCTTGTACACCTCACCTCACCTTACCTTACCTCATCCATCTTGGCATCCCAGCCTCAGGAGTCTTGGCTCTTGGCTATTGGCCTATTGGATCTTGGTCGTCACAATCCACCCCCCTTAGGGCTACACGTCCACGTGTAGGGTTAGACCCCCCCATTGCGAGGAGAATCGGCTCTGATACCATTTTGTAACATCCGCCCCAAACATATAAGATTTTATCCGCTTTGTCCGTGCCCGCACGAGAGCTTCCCAGGAAGGTCACCCATCCTAGTACTACTCTCGCCCGAGCACACTTAACTACGGAGTTCTTACGAAATCCGTAGCGGCGCACGGTTTTAAAACACGTCTTCTATATTTGGGAGGGGAAATTATATAAGTAGCTCAGGATCTCCTTCTTTCCAGGTGATGTGGGGCTAACTCATGGCCTTGTACACCTTACCTCACCTCATCCATCTTGGCATCCCAGCCTCAGGAGTCTTGGCTCTTGGCTATTGGCCTATTGGATCTTGGTCGTCACACCCGGTATTCTTATTAAGACTTAAGTAGCTAGATTAGTTGCCAAGAGAGAAGGGATTGACTATGTCAAAACCTTCTCGCTAGTAGCTATGTCTAAGTCTGTTTCGGATCCTTTTAATCCATTATAGCCCATTATAGTTAGGAGATCTGGTAGATGGATATAAAGACGGTTATTCCCTAACGGGAATATGGAAAAGGATAGTGTATGATGCAACCCCAAGATTTATGTCAGCGGGTCAGGAAGAACTGGAGTGCAATTTGCAAATGTCCATTAATGGACTAATGTAAGCGTCCAGGAATTAAAATATTTATTTTGATTAGAGAATCTGTTCACACGGATTTGATCAGAATGAGGATAAACCAATTGGGTACAAGAAAGGTGATAAAGCTATAATGGTATATTTAGTGCTTTACATTAATTAATGATATTCTACTGATTGAAAATGATGTAGAAATATTGTTTACGGTAAAGGTATATAGTCATCGCAATTCGATGTGAAAAACCCTAGTGAGGCGAGTTATGTTATGGGAATCAAGGTAACTCGAGATCACCAGAGCAAGGTTCTCTCGCTATCACAGACTACGCATTAAAATATATAAGACTCTAAACAGATTTGATTTTTTCGAGGCTAGATATCTATTGCGCAGCAAGAATGATACGTTGGTTTCAGTCGAACCCCGGTCCAGATCATTAGACTGATGTAAAGGGTATACTCATAAGTTCTCTTCAAGTAAGGATTATGAGTTAGCTTATACTTTACAGGTCCTAATATCGATTGGATGCATAAGATCTAACTTTAGGGTCAGATGTGCATTCCAGAGAATCAACCTCAGAAATTGTTTTTACCTTGGGATTAGAAATGATAGTTGGTAGAGTGTGAAGTAAGAGTATATCACAGACTCCACCATAATTACTGAGCATGTTGTTACGTACGAGGTAGTATTATATGTAGTATGGCTCAGGATGTTTTTGGAGAACATGGGATATATACTAGAGGCTCAGTTGTCTGTTGTTGCAACAGGAGAGCGGTAAGCAAGGTCTAAGGAGCTTAGGGACCACCGTAAGGGGAACCTATCAAGTACAAGCTCTACTTGATCTAACAGTTTTATGAGAAAATGCAAGCAACGGTACTGAGGTAGCATCTGCAGATAATATTACCAATTCCTTTAGGGAATTTCTGTAAAGGCTTTTGGGCAGTATGTAGAAGCTATAGAGCTCAATACCGTTTTTCCTCGTTAGACCTAGTGGGAGATTATTGGAATTGGTGAGGTCTTTAGCTTGTAAAAACCTATAGTTTATATGTGTATAATTGATAGCTTAGGATTGCATCTTGGTATGTACTTTAGTATGTGTTCTGATTACAAAATAGAGAGCCATGGCTACATGATAATCCACTTGAGTAGGAGACTCAATGCATTGGTTCTATGTAACCTAAATACGTTCGCAGCTCTGATTAGGGTTGGTCGCCCAATCAGGATAAGCTGTTGGGATGACAGAGCGCGTGTATCTCCACCACGGTCATTACCAGGCATAGTGTCTGTAGTCGAATAGAACCAATACGATGCATAGATCAGTGAGCAAACACCGGTGTACTAAGCCGTGTTTCTGCTTAGGGTAAAACGGTTCTAAACCCTGAAGAGCCACGTCTGGTGGGCTAACAAGTTGTGTGGTGCTTTGGTGTAATAATATGTAAGGGTCTAGTAACGTGACCTAAAACCATGGTATATTGGGTTACCCGGTTGGCATCGCATCAGCGTGCCACTCCTACAAGCTATCCACATCCCTAACAGGAGGTGCGTTCCTTGGTCTGGCCTATGTCTTATTAAACCCTGGCCAAATGGTTATCAGTTAGACTGGTGACCGGATCTGATTACTCGGTAGAGTAATCAAAGATACGGTAAACATGGTCAACCTGGAAGGAATCGAGTCATATGAGCACTCGAGTCTGACGGTAGTCTCCATCGCTCGAGTCACATCATGGCACCAAGTGGAGGGATATCAAATTTACCAATACTAAGCGGAGAGCAGGGGTATGTAAGAAAACATAGTAAGTCTAGGGGAATTAGAGTTCAACTTGCGTCGCACTCTAGGTGGCTACATAGGTTAACTCGGACTTAGAGGATTGATGGTATACTCGAGTAGTGTGTCGATCGAGTCTAAGTTGGAAGGCATGAACCCTGGTCCCTGAAGGTTCCGCCTTATCTATATAATGTACGGTTCTTAAACTATCTCCTCGATTTACGGAACGCAGTTAAAGGAAGTAATTAATCCAACCCTAATAACCCTATGCCCCGTGTGTGCACCGCACTAGTGCATGGTGGATACGTTGGTGCGTGTGTGTGCTAGGGGAAATCCCAGAGCAGTACGAAGATACACGCAATCATCTCCTTACCTTAATGGGCTTTGCTATACGAGTGTGATGCATCGGTTCGTATTGCGAGTTGACTGGTTGACTTCACTAGGGGTACCCTAGGTGTTTACTAAGGGCACCTCGGTAATAGTTGAATCACTAGTCATAACCCACATAAATGCGTCATGCGAGTTTCCAAGCGAGATGAGCAATTAACTAGTGGCATGGGGGTATTTTGGGAAACCAAAATACTACCATACCCTAGCGTGGTCGCCCCTAGCAAGTGGGGACACACATGGGACGTCCCCTCCCTAGCTTCTAGGAGTTGGTAACAAGCTTCAAGGGGAGGGGAACTAAATTCAAGGAGCATTGACTTTTAGGGGGCCGACCTTGTATGACAATATTGGGCCGACCCTGTGCTACACGCAAGGCGAGAGAGAGATAAGGGGGGCCATCCTATAACCCTCATATGCAAGGTATGAGGGACCGGCCCCTATATAGGGATGATGAGAGGGGGGGCGACATCTAGTAATGATGCTCTAGCCGCCCTCCTCTTCTCTTCGTCTTCTCTCTTGTCTCCAATGCATATGCGTGAGGGTTTGGATGTGGTTCTTCTTCCTCGTGTGATGAATTGAAGACAGAGAAGGCTCGTCGCATAGAGGCACTCAGAGATCCATCGACGAGAGTCCGTGCATCGTGCGAAATCGGGTGAACATGAAGGCGTTCCTCACAAACTTTTACAGTCCAAAATTTACGCAGAAAATCAATGTTATTTCTGTGATTTAGGGAGCTACATAACTCCAAACGAAGTGAAACCACTTGCAACGGTTGCGTCTCGAAGTTTTCTACCTATAGTCCATATTTTAGCCCAATCAAAGTTTTGCGTAAATAGTTATGGCCATTGCACCGAAGGTATGTCGAGCAGATCCGAGGCCATCTCCATCGACAAAGAAGAAATTTATCGCGATGAAAGAATCCGCACGGAGGTATGACTTTTATCATGTAGATCTAGTGTAGAGATAGAATATGCATGTGTTGTAGATTATTCTTCTCGCTAGATCGACGTCAGGGGTTCACGTAATTGTCGTACTAAGTTCATACACGCATGTGTAGGGTTTCGATGAAAATTTTGATATGTAATGCACACCGCTCATGGTCTTTGGACCTTTCCTTTGCTTCTGCTGCAGGCCTCTGCCATGGGATTATTTCCAATAGATCTAACTTACGTCATATTAAAACTAAGCCTAGTGGTCATCAGTTGGACTGTTGACTGAATCTGATTACTTGGCAGGGTAATCAGATGTACGACAAATATGGTCAACCTAGAAGGAACCGAGTTATATGAGCACTAGAGTCTGACGGTATTCTCTACCGCTCGAGTCACGTTATGGCACCAAGTGAAGAGACAGTTAGTTTACCACTACTAAGCGAAGAACATGGGTATGTGGGAGAACATAGTAAGTCCCAGGAATTAGAGTGCAGCCTGCGTCGCACTCTAGCTAGTTACCCAGGTTAACTCAGACTCAAAGGAGCGATGGTATACTCAGGTAGTGTGTTGATCGAGTCCAAGTTTGAAGCTATGAACCATGGTCCCTGAAGGTTCCACCATATCCACAATATATACGGTCCTTGAACCATCTTCTCGAAACATAGGACGCAGTTAGACAAAGCAAGAAGTTTAACTCGCTCTGTGTGTACGTCACACTAGTGTACGGTAGATGCGTAACTTTGCGTGTGTGCTAATGAAAAACTCTAAAGTGATATAGAGACACACATAGTCATCCCTTACTATAAGTGGACTCTGTCGCATGGGTGATGCACCGGGACATGTTGCGAGTTAACTAGTTGACTTTACTAGGGGTACCCAATATGTTTACTAAGTGCACCTCGATGAATAGTGAAATCACTAGTGCACCCCACTTATGTGTGTCATACAAGTTCTTGTACACGTGGGATAGCCAACTAGTGCTATGAGGGCATTTTGGGAAAAGCCAAGCGTCGCCATGCACTAGGGGGGCCCTATGTGTTAGGAGACTAGCAAGGTCGGCCCCCTTGTTTTTAGGAGGTTGTTGCCTCTATTATAGGGATCAGCCATAGGGATAGTGTTTAGGGGTTTGACTTGGTCATTCCCACTCCAAAAAGCTAAGAAGAGATAGAGATAAAGAAAGGAGATAAAGGGGGGGGGGCTATCTATTAGGAGCCTTATCCAAAGAGGGGTCGGCCTTATAAAAAAGCAAAGGGGAGGGGAGGCCAGCCACTAGCGCAAGCTTTGCTCGACCCCTCCTCTCCATCCCTCGTCTCTCTTTCTCGCTTGCGACTTCGGTCCTTGACTCGTCTCCGCATGGTGTTTCGTAGAAGGGCTAACATAAGGGGGCACTCAGAGACCTTCATTGGCGTGCTGTGCATCGTGTAAGATTGGGTGAACAAATAAGGATTCATCTCCTCGCATATCGTCGACTTCTTCGCGGGCTATCTTTCATCTTCATCGACAAAAAAAGATAATCTTCGCGGTTAAAAGATCCGCATTAAAGGTATGCAATACTCTAACACATAGATTTAATATTGATTCAAATTATATGCATGCTAGATATTCATATCGCTAGATTGTCGTTAGGGTGTTCGATTCATGTGCACTCACGTGCATACACATATAGATTAGTTTCGATGAAAATTTTAATCGTGTAACGTGCACCACGCACGATCTTTTGACATGCAAATGCTTCCATTGCTAGTCTTTACCATTGGATTTTTCCAACATTCCATTCACAAGACAATGAAATATAGCCTTTATTTCAGTAAAATATGTGATTACATTGCCAAGTCTTCATAAGAAAGTGCAAAATACAATGTAATAATGAGCCCCATAGCTTCTCTCTCCTCAAGTCTTGTCCGAGTTCTCCATCTTTAGCGTGGAAGGACTCATGTAGGGGATCTGCAACTTCTATAGGATCAGCTCCTTCCCGGGTGTCCTATGGCCCAGTCATCGTCTATAGGGGTGTCAGCTTCAATTTCTTTTATTAACCCACTAGGTTCATGATACACTTAGAAATTCGAGCTAAATATCATATAACATATTTTTTATTCACATATATCATTCAGTATTGTTAAAGGTGAAATTATTGACTCGCTATAATCCTTTTAGGCCAAAGCTAGGGGCAGATAGCGCTCCCATGATCACTCGTTTAGGCCATGCCCAGACATAGCCCCACACCAAAAGAAATCTTTTAGATCATAGCCAGGGCAAGCCTCACACCCAAGAAAATCTTTTAGGCCATAGCCAGGGCTAGCCTCACACCCAATGATATCTTTTAGGCTACTAGCAGGACTAGTCCCATACCAACAACTGATTTTTGAGACAACCCCAAGCTCTAATAGTAATTGTTGCACAAACTTTTCACGATTATAACTCCAAAATAATATATTTAAACAACTCTAACACATATTATTTGCTCCCCTACCTGAGCTTGATTGTTGATTTGAGAGGTGATGGAGTCTCGAGGTTTGAAACCATTTCCTGAATAACATCATCATAGGTAATAAAGGTTAAGCTTATGTGACTAGAAATTATTTACTCAATTTCCTTATTACTTCACTATATGATTGTAAGTGGGAGTGTCATTGGTACATAGCTACAAACATTCCGAGTTCGTTTGGCCAAGTTATGACTTAATTAGTGTTTAGGGACCTTGTTAATTATTCAAATGTGTTGGGCCAAGTTATAACTAGCAATATGAATTTCTTGTTAAGTTTTTCATTATGCATAATTTTTTTTGAAGGGCTATTATGTTTAATATTTTTCATTATGTATTTTATGTTCATAAAAACCGTTTGGGCCACCCAATGAATTCTCTGGTTGAAGGCAGTTTTTGTTTCTTTTTGGTTTCTTTGTGAGGGTTTTTGTTCATATCCCTCTGACAAAGTTTGAAATTGCCGAAACTCCCTATCTTTTACAAAATTATCTTAGCGACCTTCACATATGTCCTTTTTTGTAAAATAAAAAAATTCATACGTTAACTTTATGACCATTTAACCATTGATCGTTGCTAGTGCCCGTGTGCATAAACATTAAGTAATCCAAGAGTAACATGGTCCTAAAATTAGCTACAATGATTTTTATATACATTGAAAAAAAAAGATATGTGAAGGCTGCCCAGAGATTTTAATAAAACATAGGATTTTTTTGTGCAATATCAAACTTTGTTGTCTATTTATGCATAAATCCATTTTATGTGTGCAAACGTTGTGTTATGTTAGAGGGCCACATGAAATTGTTAGAAAGGCGACGATTTATCGTGATATCAAGGGGGTAGGTATCCCCACAATGTTACGCGGTGAGGCCACCCAATTGAAGTTTTTTTTTTTTTTTTTTCCTGTTTGGTAGGGGTATATACAAAAACTCAATTAAAAAAAATATTAGGACTTAGTGATAGATTCAAAACAAGAGTTCCCTTTTAGCCAAAGGACAGAGGATAAAAATGCCCTTTACTGTGCTTCAAATTTTCATTTGCATGCTACTTTCTTCTAAACTAAACTGAACCTAATCCTATAACCTAAGTTTTACATGCCATGAGGTGAACCCTAGACCTAATCCGAATCCTAAAACATAATTGGAATCCTAAAACCTAATATCTACAGGTCATAGGATGAACCCAAGAGTCCTATATCTAATCCTAAACCTAATCCAAACTTGCTCGCCACCACCGAGGCGGCGACGACGAGCAGCTGCGACTTGCGCGGTCCCGATGCTGTTGCTCGCCATCGGTGCTAGTCGCCACGCCATCGCTACTCGCTGTGCCACCACCTACTGCTCGAGAGAGAACATAGAAAGGGAATAAGGAGGTTGGGGCAATTTTGGATTTAAAAAATGAATTTGGGACCTCTTCTTAAAGGTATCTTATGAGTGACGTCTTGTTCATTAATCGGATCTGCTGTATGGGACCTAACACCCATTTCCCCAAAAATTATTATGGCCACACCCCATTCTCTCTTCGCAATTTCCAAAAAAAATTTCCTAAAATACCCCCACTGTCTTCCGCCTCCTCCTCCCTATTCTTCGTCACTCATTCCTAGTTGATCTAGGAGCATATCGCCGCCAAGCTCCTCAACTTTCTCCCTCCGCCTTTTTCTCTCTCCTTCCTGCCTTCTTCTTCCTCCCTCTCCGCCGCCATCTCCTGTTATACGGAGGACGGTGACGAACAACGAATTAAGCACAAGTAGGGGAAAGAGGACATGAAGATAGACATCGACTTGGACCTATTGGGGTGACGTCGAGTGGCCTAGAGAGAAAACGGAGAAGAGGAGGGTAAAGCTGGAGGGCAACATGGTAGTTCAGAAGAAAGAAATTTCTATGGGTTTGCTGAGAGAAAATTGTAGGGTTTGTGTAACATCCCGAAATTTTAAAAGAATTAAAATTATATCTTATGCAAATAAAGACTTAATCATAAAATTTTCAAATCAAAAATCGGACTGCGCCAATGCGTCCGGTTCATCGAATCGGTCAAAAACCATATACAAATTTTTACATTTTGACCACATATAAAATATTTAAAAATTTAAAAACAAAAAGACCAATAGCAAGTTTTGAACCCTAGACCAAATTGTTAAAATCTTTCATCCTCCTCCTCTAGCCATGATACCAATTTGATATTTTAATTAAAAAACTGATAGTAAAAATATATATAGAATAAAAGGGAGACCAAAGGTCTAGTCAACTGAACAGTCAGACTTTTGGGTTCTGAACTGACAACAGTTGCCTTAATTTAATAGTAGTTAATGGCCGATTTTCAATTAAGCTCTTAACCTTTTGGTATTCCAAAAAATACCCTATAAGTACCCCCCTTTCCAAACACCATTCATTTTACCTTGGGATATGTGCCTGCCTTACGCCATTATCACCCAGTCACCACCTCGTCGCAGGCCGTCGACTGCCATCGACCATCGCCGGTCCGTCCGTCGCCGGCTATCGTCGCCGACCATCGTCGGTCGCAGTCGTCCGCCGCCGGCCACCAAACTGTCGGTCAACATCAGGCCCCACCTTTAAGTAAGCATATTAATTTTTATAATTTTAATTGGGCCAGCCAAAGTCCACTAGAAATTTTAGTTATCAAAGCCCATTAAGTTATGGGCTGAAACCACTGTTGTAATATTGGGCCGGAGCCCATTAAACACAACTGACTGGGCCTACCCAATATCCATATGATAGAACCACCCTGAGTTTTTAAAAATGCACACAATTTCTAAAAGGCAACATGATATTTTCACTAAAGGCAATCCACTAGCCATATTCCGACTTTTCGACTGTTTTGGCCATATCTTGAGCAAACGAGTTCCAAATTGAGTTCTGTTTTTGGCCATACTTTCAGAATGAAAAATTCTATAACATATATAAAATTAGACTATTTTCAAAATAACTAAAATACCCTTATAAGGTAAAAAGATTTGAATCAGTTCACCTATCATAACTAAGGCCTTCGACATCGGAATTTAATTCCGTCTGTTGCCTAGGACCTTACAGAATAAACTATAAAATTAACTAAATTAGAAATATATTTCAGGTCGTGAGCATATTAAGAAATCTTCGGCGGAAGAGGGATATTACAACCCATCAAGTAGGGGATCTAAACCCAGTAAATTCTTGTTAAGTTTTTGGTATTAAATAGTAGATAAATATATAAAATTTGAGATAAAATATTAGAGCTGTTGATCATTTTAGGTATGGGGCTTACCCTGGCTGAGGCCTAAAAGAAACATAGATGTGGGGCTAACCTTGTCGTATAATAAAAAGAAACCCAGGTATAGGGCTATGCTTGTCTTTGTGACTAAAAGAAACCCAGGTGTGGGGCTAGCCTTGTTTTGAGATAAAAAGTCTCTGGGTAAGATTCCTATCCTGGTTTGAGCCAAAAAAGGAAATCAAATGATCAATAACTCTTTTATAAATGCTCATAAACATATTTGCTATTTATTTCAGTCTATTAAACTTATCTTGAATAAGTTCGATTTATTGGTGTGTTAGAGGATTATACTCACCCCCTACAGATTTTATACCTCGTGTAGATACTAACCCTACATGATCTAGCGAAGAGAAAGCTGAGAAGAATATCAAGAAAGAACAGGAAGGAATCAAAGGTCTACTGTATACTCTTTTCTACGAGGAGGCAAGAGCGGAGATTTAAGAGATCGAGGAACCTAGTTGACGTTTTAAGTCTAGAATAAGCCATGTATCAAAGCTTATCTATTGTACTACATGGTTTTGAATAAATAAAGAGGCTTTAATTATTTTCATATTTAATGAAAATTGTTGTATCAAGTTTTTCTTCTAACACCCTAGTGTTATATAGGTTGTCTAAATCCATAAAATACCAGGGCATTATAATTTGGGTAGTCTTCCCATTAAAAAGTTAGGGTTTTTAGTCAACCTTCTAACTGACCTGGTATTTTGATAAACCTTAACTTAAGTTGTGTTTAGCCTTAAGTTCCTCTATAACTATTTTTTTTAAATGTACATTTTACCCATAGAGTATGAATTTGGTAAGTTTAAGTAACAATAACAGTGGCTATATAGTGACTGATATAGTGAATTCACTATAGCAGATTAAAAATTCGATTGGGATTGATTTTACTGTACTGTAACAACCGAATCAATACTCCAAATCAAATTATTAATATGCCATAATGATTTCACTGTAGCAATACAGTGATTTCATTGTAGCAAAGTAAAATTCGATTGAGAGTGATTCCACTATAGTAACTACAAAATCTCCGTAACAACCAAATTAATATTCGGTTGGTAATGAAAAAACATTTTCATTATTGAGTAAATTAATTCAGGGGCCAAAGTCTGACCCCAATGCAAAAATAAGTCCTTGTTACGATATCTTTAAAGTCTGCCTCAAATTCAAATATTTTTTAATACTATGTCCATTGTCGTCATCTATGCATTCATCTCAAAACTATCCCTATGATGTGACGTCTGACAACCACTGCAACATGTCAACGTTTTACTACAAGACAAAATATTTTCAGAGTTACTGTAGGCATTATAGTAATTCTAAATTTTTTTGTCATGCAGTAAAGCTCTTTCACGTGACTGCGGAGTTACTGTAGCTGCTACAGATATTGCTTTCTTTGTATGTTACATAAAGTATATTTTAAATTATTAAATATATATTATAGATTACTAAAAATATATCGAATATTATTTAAAGAGTATTTTAAATTATCTTATATTAAATTTTTTCACGTGACTTCAGAGTTATTGTAGCTGTTATAGATATTGCTTTCTCTGTATGTTAGCTAAAGCATATTTTAAATTATTAAATACATATTTTAGATTACTAAAAATATATATAATATTGTCTAAAATATATTTTAATATACCCATAGCGTCTATAGTGACTTTAAAAAAATTATCATGTAATGAAACTCTTTCACGTGGCTTCGGAGTTACTGTAACTGCTACAGTTATTGCTTCATCTGTATATTACCTAAAACATATTTTAAATAACTAAATACGTATTTTAGATTACTAAAAGCGTATTAAATGTTATCTAAATCGTATTTTAATTTATCATAGCATCTACACTAACTTTGAAAAAAAAATTATCATATAGTGAAACTTTTTCACCTGCCTTCGGAGTTATTGTAGCTGCTATAGTTATTGCTTCCTCTGTATGTTACCTAAAACGTATTTTAAATAATTAAATATGTATTTTAGATTACTAAAAGAGTATTAAATATTATATAAAATATATTTTAATTTACTATAGTGTCTACAATAACTTTAAAAAAAATTATCCA
The DNA here is from genome assembly GCA_947650365.1 of Chamaelirium japonicum. Lineage (NCBI taxonomy): Eukaryota > Viridiplantae > Streptophyta > Magnoliopsida > Liliales > Melanthiaceae > Chamaelirium > Chamaelirium japonicum. The sequence goes on from CANTAL010000308.1 coordinate 75,192, forward strand.
ATAGTGAAACACATAAAAGAGCTTCACTACAGAAAAATATTTTTCCGTCTCACGTCACATTAAATGCTCTTATCATTTACTGTGGATAGTAATGTCATTTCAAAATTCTATCGTTCATGAGGATGACAATCATGGACAACCTAGTTTTAAATTTTTCGTGAATTTAGGAGTGACTTTAAAGATCTCTTAAAATAAAACTTTTTATTACATTAGGATTAGATTTTATACCCTTAATTAATTTATTTTTTATTATTTGAAGGGATTAAAATGTCAATAAGAATTTGCAACAACGTGTTCTTTCAAGATGAGTTTTTCTTTTTTGGTAGGAATCATTTCAAGACCAGTTAAAAGCTCAAAACCATCTCCTAAAGAGTCCCCAAAAAAGTTTCATGTTTCAGTGGTGGTTTTGAAATTTTTACGACATACAGGGGTAGGTATGTCCCTTTACTGGTTACCTCTCATGATAGCATAGCAGAGCAACAGTGACAGCAAAGCAAATCCAGATCGTGAGAGAGAGAGAGAGAGAGAGAGGGCGGGGGAGAGAAAAGAGAGGGCCTGTGAAATGCGAAGCGAAGCTAATAGAAAAATAATCGACAGCAATAAAAAGGAGTGAAAGGAGAACGTTGGAAAGCAATAAAGATCTCTAAATTCTCGTGTCTACAGGCCTCTGTTTCAGAATTCAGAGAGAGAGAGAGAGAGCAAGGATAGGGGGGAGAGAGAGTTGGTGCTTGTTCTTGACCTCTTGTGGTCGTTGGGTTCGAGAGATCTTTCTTTCTGACTATTTCTCTCTTTTTTGGGGTTTTTTTTGGAGTGTGTGGGCGATGGATCTCATGGGGCTGACAGGATTTTGAGGAGGGGGTTGGTGCTGCTGTCTATGGTGCTGTTCTTTCAGGACGCCTGAGAGAGAGAGAGAGAGAGAGAGAGAGAGAGAGAGAGAGAGAGAGGTAAGATCTTCACTGTTTCAGGTTACCCCTCTTTACTTTTTTATCATGCCTCCTCCCGTCCTTCATTAATTTTGTCCATTGGGTTTCCTTTTTCAGCTTTAATCTCTTTCTGGGTCTTTCTCCTTTTATCTTGGTTGTTGATTGTTGGTGGGTTTTGATGCTTGTTGGGGTTTGGGGGTGGCTTTGAGTGGCTCTCCCTGTTCGTTTTCGAGGTGGGTTTCTTCTTCCTCTGCTTTCTACTTCCCATTTCCTCCCTATGTTGATGGGGTTCTGTGATTTTTTTTTTTTGTTCAGTTGTTCTCGGTTTCCTGTGATGGGTTTTCATTGTTTTCGATTTTTGGTGCTTGTCTCTCACGATTTGATCCAAAGTTTGGTTCTTTTCTTTCCCAATGCCACCTTTCTTCTGATTGGCTTCGATTGTGTGAGAAATTGTCAGATAATATCATCTCGATCTGGGTGGCATTTACTCTACCTGGACACTGTCTATGGTGTTCCCCTTTGAAAATTTCTCCCCCGATTGTAATATCTTCTTGGTTTGTTCAATGCTTTTCCTCCTTTAAAAAAAAAAATTTAATGATGGTTTTGCATTTCTTTATTGTTTCTTTATTGTTGGGCTTACTCCGCTCTCAAAACCAGCAACTGCATGTAGCTGCACATGGGTTTTTTTTTTCTTCTGGATTTTTATTTTTTATTTGTCTCTTCGTGGCTTTCATGTGGTCAATTTCTGCACATTTTGACGGTGGGTTTCTGCAACTTGATAGGATTCCTTCATCAGTTGTTGATGTTGGTCTCCCAACACTCACCTCCTCTGCTCTGAAAGATGCCCCCTGTCTGCGGTTCCAGTGATCCTCACCACCTCAGATGCTGTCTTTTGCTTGTTTTGCAGGTCATGTGATGATATAGGGTGGGGGTGAGTAGAGGAATGTGGATTCTGGGGTCTGCGACCTGAAGCTCGCAGAGAGGAAAGTATTAACAAATAGGGGGAGGGGTGGTGGTGTCAGTTTAGTGCTTGTGGTTGCCTCTTCTCCTCTCTAATTGTTTACTAATCTAGAGGCTCTGCTGTTGCTCCTGCATCCTTTGCTTGACCCATTTGCTCCCGGACTCCGTGGGCGCTGCCGCAGGCCGGGGAAACAGCAGATCCTCCCCCTTAGACCGCATCTCCGGGTCTCCTGCCCAACCAAGTAGGAGGAGAAGATCGATGACTCGATAAAATCTTGGACCCAATTGTTCTTGCTTGTCAAAGGGAATTTGTTTCTTAATCTCTTTCCCTTTTTTCCCATCTCGGCCTGTCGAAAGATTCCGTCTTTCTCCACTTGGTAGTTTTCTCTTCTTCTTTCGCTTGGTATAGATTTTCGGTGGATTTGGGTGAACGGGAGCGTGGTTCTTGTGATGGGTTAGGGAGAAGGGACTGACCTTGAGGTCATAGTAGTGCAGAAGAGGACTTGTAAATTCTTTTGCCACAATGAAGTACATGAAGCTTGGATCGAAGCCCGACGCCTTTCAGACGGAGGGGAACAATATCAGGTGAAGTCCTTGAATCCTACTATTTACTTATGAGAAATTAAAAGAGGTTTCTTTAGGACTTATTTGGCATCTTTTTTAGTTTATACATACATTATTCTTCTTTCGAAATGATCCTTTTTTTTGTTTTTTCTCTATTAATTGTCTATTATTTTTATTCCTCTTTTTTTGCTACCTGGGTTCTGGTGCGAATATCGTATTCTGTAAGGTTGGCTATATTTGGGTTCTCTTGAGGATCAAGAATCAGGAACTTTATTGAGGATTTCAAGATGTACAAATGAGTCCACCACAGTTCTATTTGTGGAAGGTTGTGAGTCCCATGGTTTTGTGCTCCCAAGAGCAGTGGGTTTTGCATTAATTTACTACTAATCAGGTGTTAGCTTGGTCCAGCCATAGCTTTCCACGCTGCTTTTAGGGTTTGTTATATGGAATATTGGCCAGGATCTGCTTTTCTTCATGTTCCGAGTGTGAGTCCAGTGATAAATCATAATTATCGGGGTCTTGTGGGCCCCCTGTTTTGCTTTTCATGTGTGACATGTGCCAACTTGCTCAAAAGGATACTGTCAGCTTTGTTTAATATCCCAATCTTATAAGATAAATCTGGCTTCCGTTTTTGTTTGGCTATTGGTTAGCAGAAATTGAACTGCGTGAAGTTTGTTGCTTCACGAACAGCGGAATGGTCCCAGTTTCTGCTGGGGTTCTTACTTAAGGATTGAGCAACATGCTAATTTATGAAAACATATTGATTCAATGTAGGGTTACTACTTAGGGGGTTATTAATTGAGAAGATGCTTTAATATGGGGCAACATGTGCCATAAGTGATGCATAATTAGTTCCAGCAGGCATTTTTTATGCACATATGAGATGTTCTATTTAGTGAACACATCATAGAAAGAGAATTGTGGACAATGTTGTGTAATTTTCCTAGGAATCGGGTTCTTAACACTTTCTGAACATCATAAGAATCTACCCAGTTAGTTGAACTGAGGATTGAGAGTACTAGTGACACCAATTTATGTCCATATTTAGTATTTTCTCTGGCGTTTATGATATTCTTTTCCTGCTTTTTGGTGCATGACTGTGGACTTATTTTTTCGATTTTTGGAGTGGTGACAATAATTTCTGAACTATGAGTAATACTTGGTGATCAAACCAGTTTTCGAGAAAAGGGAGTTGGCACAATATTCACTAAATTGCACATGGAGCTTACTTATTCAAGTCAAACAAACAATATGGTCAGAAGTTGCCGATTGATGTTCTCATGCTGTATATAAAATGTTTGTTCTGCTCTCCGTTACGTGACTTGTGAATTTAGTTTTTAATTGTAACTTGGAGTGATAACAATAGTTTCTAACCTACAAGGTAAGACTATGTCTTCCAACCAGTTCCGAAGGAAAGGGACTTGGCACGGTATTCACAAAAGTGCACAATTTGCTGACTCATACGACTGATTCAAGTCAAACAACTGTAATATGGTTAGAATTAGGACTAGATGTTTGAATCCACAATGCCATTGATCACATCCATATGATAAAGGTCTCTGCCTACGTCCTGTCCCAACTCCCAAGTACTCTCTCATTATGATAATCCTGCACATAACAAGAAGCATCAAAATGAAACCTTATAATAGCAATCGATAAGCTGACTAATAGAAGATATATTCATAGCAAGTTGACGAATATGAACAACATGAGAACATGGACACGATCTGAAGAACCTGACTGGTGATGCTGCTAAAGAAGTAGAACCAAAAGCCTCCTTGTTTGTCTCGAGTCTTTCCTGGTACGACAATCATGCATGCAGTGATAATCATAAAAATGAAACCTTGTAATGGTGATCAATAAGTTGACGAATAGAAAATAGATTTATAGTAAATTTAGAAACATGATGAACAATGGGAAAACTTGAAGAATCAGATCGGGAGTCGTCGTGCCACGGAATATAGAATGTGAAGTTGAGACATCTACATCAGATATCCCGAAAGAAGATTGAAGAGGAGAGGAAGAAAAAAAAAACAATTGCGTTATGTGTTGTGAAGCCTCAGAGTTGAGGACCTAATGTTAATGAGATATGCCAGCAAATGAAAGTGGCTAAGATCACAAAACAATTTAATGGCCAGTCCAAGCATGGATAATAGATGTAGAAGTAACAATTATTGTTGCTAATCACTATTGTCAAGTCTTTTTTCGAGTAGGTCGAGATAATTTTCAATCCCTTGATCCATGCAATCAGTCAACACAGTAATGGCAAAATGTCTAGCCGGGATAATTTTATAACTTTTCTTCCCCTTTTGCCCTTTTCTGCAAGTGATCATATAGCAGGCTCAGTCAGGCTTAGACTCGAGCTATACATGTACCTGTGAGTCCAAATAGCTTAACTCGAGTCCTATATGGTCCGATTACATGATATAAAGCACCATAATAAAAAAAAGAGTAGCCCGCTAAGCAAATCAGCAGCTCAGAATCTCATGGTGTGTCAAAAATCCAATTTGGTGACTTATGATATGTTTTCAGATGGTCGCCGTCACATATCCTACTGTGCTGATATTTATCACATATCCTATGGTTCTGATATTTACACATGTATTGGTATGTATCGGTTAAAATGCCGCCCAATAAACATGTTAACGGATAGTCCCACATCGGTGAGGGAGGCACTCATCACCTGCGTAATATACCTGCTGTGGACCTCCCCTTACGATCCGAGTTTTGGGGCGTGAGGGTATCTAACATGGTTTCAGAGCTGGTCCGTCTCCAGCTCTTGCTCTTGCTCCCCCTCCAGGTGTTTCCCACTGATCGTGCCTTGCCATGCGTGCTCCGCGTGGGAGGATCCTTGCCACGCGTGCTCCGCGTGAGGGGGAGTGTTAACGGATAGTCCCGCATCGGTGAGGGAGACACTCATCACCCGCTTAATGTACCCGCTATGGACCTCCCCTTACGACCCGGGTTTTGGGGCGTGAGGGTATCTAACAAAACAGAAGTGATTAACATGACTTTTACCCTTTATTAGGCTTGGTTCAATCACCCCATCTCACCCCACCCCACCCCACCACCACCACCACTATACATAAAATATTTAACCAAATAGTGATGTTGTATGTCTTACACATTACTTTTTCTTCATCTCTTGATTTAAATTTTAGAGAGTACTTTGAATTTATTAAACGGTGTTTATCCCTTACAAAAGGAGATTTTTTTGTGAAATTGATGGTTTCCATCCTAAGATTTCCAACAGAAATTGGTTTCACCATTAAACATTCTCTTAACAGAAAATGTTCACAGTATTAACTCTCATCCTTCAAGATGAGGTTGCTCTTGGCAAACAACTTGTGGGAGCATGGGTGCAAGCCTAAGATTGGTCATTCCAGTTAAAGGCCACTGGAAGTTACTGCTGCTAGTTTCCTAAGCATGTACACTACACTGTCGTTATGTGTAGACTGTAGACCACTAATTAGTATATAACAATCTAATAATCTTACAGACACTAATAAGAGAGAAAGAAACATGTTGATCAACACTTTTTGGGTTGGTTTGGAGTACTGGCTTTCATATTCATTGTGTGCGAGTTATTTTTATACTTCTTGGGCATGACTTCTAGGTTAACTGATAATAATGTTTTTTTTTTGTTTGCATAATTACATGCTTATATGCACAATCATGTCCATGTGCTTATCATTAACTACATTTTGCTGAAGTATTGATATTACCTAATCGTATTAGTTCAGATGTCAATTTGTTTCAACATACTAAAGTGCATTTCATCACTACTATACATGAATAATGCATATAGAATGTTATATCTCTGTAGGAGCGCCTAAACACGTGTTTTACGGCTAAACATGTCTTATAATCAGTAGAAAGCAAATATACTTAGCATAGATGACAAAAGGTTAGAAAGCTAGTGTATTTTAGGGTGCCAAATGCGTGCTAGTCGATAGACTTTCATGTCTTTCCATGTTGTTGCATGTTGTTTGTTGGCACATTACACATACCATGCCAGAGCCTGAACAATATAGACATGGTTTGCGATCCTTAAATCCTTGGAGGAAGTAAGGCGCATGGGAAGCTAGCATGCGTGTGAGACACACACACAGTGCAAACTGAAGTGCATGAGAAGTGTAGGTTCCCGGTTTGCGTGAGGAATGTGTGTGGATGGAACAATTGGGGATGAACCAAGTCAAACTGGCAAGCCAAAACAGAAGAAAGTGAATTTAATGTCACCTGAATCACTGAAGCATGCCAATCGGACTCGCGAGTCGCGATTTGGTGAATTGGGGATGAATTGAGTTGAGTTGGTATAGTTAGACTCACTGCTGAAGTAAGTAAAACCCGAATTTGGTAAGTTTTAGTTGTCAAGCCAGAAAGAACTGGATCAGACCTCCCAACATGAGATTGGCTCAACAACCAAGATTTTAAATGGATTGTCGAGATATAGAGAATATGATGTATTGTTGCATTCTAGGTTTTATGTTAGATTTTCATATTAGTTAAGAAAAGTGTAGTTGTGACGATCAAGATCCAATAGCCAATAGCCAATAGCCAATAGCCAAGACTTCTGAAGCTGTGATGCCAAGATGGATAAGGTGAGGTGAGGTGTCCAAGACCACGAGTTAGTCCCACATCGCCTGGAGAGAAGATCCTGAGCTATGTATATAATTTTCCCTCCCAAACATAGAAGACGCATTTTAAAACCGTGCGCCGCTATGGATTTCGTAAGAACTTCGTAATTAAGCATGCTCGGGCGAGAGTAGTACTAGGATGGGTGACCTCTTGGGAAGTCCTCCTGTGGGCACGGGCAAAATGAATAATATTTTGTGTGTTTGAGGCGGATGTTATAAAATGGTATAAGAGCAGGTTCTCCTCACAATGGGGGGGTCTAACCCTACACGTGGACGTACAGCCCTTAAGGGGGGTGGATTGTGACGACCAAGATTCAATAGCCAAAACTCCTGAGGCAATGATGCTAAGATGGATGAGGTGAGGTGTCCAAGGCCACGAGTTAGTCCCACGTCACCTAGAGAGAAGGAGATTGTTGAGGTATGGCTCGACTGCAGAAATTGTGTGCACGACATGAGCAGGTCGTGCGCACGACCTGACCCTCCGATAAAGTCGACACGCCCTTTAAAAAGGGCGTGCTTGTCCCCAGGCAATCGTGCGCACGACCCAACAGTCGTGCGCATGACTTTGGCCCCCCGAGATTGTCGACGCGTCCTTTGCGAAAGGCTCCAAGCAATCGTGTGCACGACTTTGCCAGGTCGTGCGCATGACTGTGGCTAACAGGCACGGGTTTGTCTTAGTCATACATGTTTTGACTTTTCAGATTTGGTTATTTTGGAGGAATCTCGAGATTAAGCTTGTAACTTATTCTGCTGGTATATAAAGGAGTCTATGGCTTTGGGGATGGTTAAGCTTTTGTATTTATTGAGGTGGAAACTTGAGGGAGGCTTGGAGAAGGGCTTTTGGAGAAGAAGGAGGTGCTCTCGGTGAAGGAGTTCATCTTGTTTGAGTTGGACGTTACTTGTAACTCCGTTCCGTTCTTCGTGATAGTGGATCGCCCAATCGCCTTCGCCCGTGGTTTTTCCTGCAAGGGTTTCCACGTAAATCTCTCGACTCTCTCTCTGTGATTCCTTTGTGGTTGTCTCTTTTGTTTTACTATTTCTCTATTGTGTGGTGAATTGCTTGTTCCGCATCGATTCGTCTGAGAATCGTTATTGTGCAATTGATCTCTGTTGACCCATGCGGTCGGAGCGATTTGGTATTGGATTGTTCATCCGGTATCGTCGACGGTGATCTGCAACAAACTGGTTTCAGAGCAGGTCTTCATCGTTCTTGATCAATTGCCATGACAACCAACCATTCAAATGTGTCGAATCTCAAGATCAATGTAGAGAAATTTGATGGAAAGATTAACTTCGCCTTATGGCAAGTTAGTGTCAGAGATCTGTTGATTCAACAAGGTCTTCACAAAGCTCTGTATGGTCTAAAGGCGAAGCGTGCAGATATGTCGATGGAGGATTGAGAAGAGTTTGATCTTCATGCTTGTAGTATAATCCGTTCTTATTTAGGGAAGGAGATCAAGTTACTCGTTATGTACGAGAATTCTGCAGCCACAATCTGGACGAAACTAGAAGCTGATACATGATGAAATCTCTTAAAAGTCGATTGTTCTTGAAGCAACATCTTTACAAGTTTCGCATGAAGGAAGGTACTTCTATCCACCAGCATCTTAATGAATTCAGTCGGATCACGTATGAATTATTGAATCACAAAGTAGACATCAAAGAGGAAAACAAAGCCTTTATCCTTCTCTCATCTTTATCGGAGCGCTACGAGCACCTCGTTACGACGATGCTCTATGGGAAAGACACCATTGAATTGGAGGAAGTCACATTGACCCTTCTATCCAATGATATCAGGAAGAAGCTGTTGGTTACGGAGTCACAGGCAGAGTGTTCTGCCTGTGACGCCGTAACCAACAGCTTCTTGTGGAGAGAGGAAGGTCGGAGAACAAGGGCTCTTTCAAAGAGAAGTTCAGCTCGAAGTCTAGATCAAGAAAAGACGTGGAGTGCTATTACTGTCATAAGAGGGGCCAAATCAAGTCTGACTGCCCTAAGCTAAAGGCGAAGGGGAGTACGTCTGGGAAGAGTGCACATCTTGAGGCGTCGTCTGATGAGGCTCACGTAGCGGAGGACTTGTCAGATGATGCAGTTCTATCGGTCACAGTTCGAGGGGATCTGAATAATAAGTGGATCCTATATTCTGGTTGCTCCTACCACATGTGTCCCAATTAGGATTGGTTCTATCAGGATGTGAATGGTGGTTCAGTCTTAATGGGGAATGATTTCGCAAACAAGACCATCGGAAATGGAGAAATCAAAATCCGTATGCATGCTGACATTGTTAGGACAATGACTGACATTTGGTACGTTTTAGATTTGAAGAAGAATCTTATCTCTCTTGGTACTCTTGATTCTTTGGGATGCAAGGTTACCGCTCAAGGTGGAGTTCTCAAGGTACCTCGAGGGATTATGACTGTCATGTCTCTCCACAAGAATCAGACTTGGGAGCTTGTTGCGAGACCCAGAGGGTAGAAAGTGATCGGCTGTAAGTGGGTTTACAAAAAGAAAGGGGAGGCTTTAGGCGGTATTCGATATAAGGCACGATTGGTAGCTAAAGCCTAAGGGCTACTTACAGAAGTAAGGCATCGACTACAAGGAGGTATTTTCACCTGTGGTGAAGTATACCTCTATTCGCCTTTTGTTGGCTATGGTGGCACTGTTCGATCTCGAGCTAGAGCAGCTAGATATGAAGACATCATTCTTGCATGGCGAGTTAGAGGAGCTTATTTATATGCAGCAGCCTGAAAGGTTCGTGATGGAAGGTAAGGAGGATCATGTGTGCCGATTGAGGAAGTCCTTGTACGGCCTCAAGCAGTCGTCGAGATAGTGGTACAACAGATTCAACATATTCATGGGAGATCATGGGTACGTCAGAAGCGAGTATTATCAATGCGTCTACTTCAGGAAGGTTCGTGACGGTTCTTTGATATATCTTTTTTTATATGTGGATGATATGCTCATTGTTGCAAAGAGCATGTCAGATATTAACGTTCTGAAATCTCAGTTGAGCGATAAATTTGAGATGAAGGATTTGGGCGGTACGAAGAAAATCCTTGGGATGGAGATTCACAGGGATCAGAAGCGTGTACAGTTCGTTTGACGCAGAGGAATTATCTTTAGAAGATGGTTTCTCGTTATGGGATGGGTGGTGCAAAGCCAGTTAGCATTAGGGATGGCAACGGTGCGGTTTAAAACCGAGAACCGCGGAAAACCGTACTGCATGGTGCGGTTTTGGTTTGCCAAAATATAAAACCGTCGCGGTGCGGTGCGATTTCGGTTTTGCCCAAAACCGCAAAATATCGCATCGTTTAGACCATTATAATGTTAATTGCGGTGCACCGCACCGCATGGTGCGGTTTCCGTTTTACATACGATACACCGTCGCGGTGCGGTGCAGTTTCGGTGTTGCGGTGCGGTTTCGGTTTTTGCCCAAAATCGCACCGAAACCGCACCGTTGCCATCACTAGTTAGCATCCCCCTTGATGTATACTTTTGACTATCGGTGAGACAGTCTCCGAGCATGTTTACATGGCTCGTGTGCTGTATGCGAGTGCAATCGGTAGTTTGATGTACGTCATGGTGTGTACTCGTCCAGATATTGCACAGACGGTCAGTGTGGTCAGTTGTTACATGACCGAACCGGGGAATGAGCATTGGCAGGCCGTGAAGTGGATATTACGGTACCTTCAGGGTACACTGAACTTGGGATTACTTTTTCAGCAGGAAGGCGAGTCAGTCAAAGATACAGTAGGATATGTTGATGCAGACTATGCTGGTGACATGGATGGGCATTGGTCTATAATATGTTATTTGTTCACGCTGGCAGGTGATCCGGTGAGTTGGAAGGCTTTCCTACAGGACACGGTTGCACTGACGACGACAGAGGCTGAATACATGACCATTACAGAAGGTACCAAGGAGGCGATTTGGTTCCGAGGCATTGTGGGCGAGTTCGATCTTTCGCAGCTTAGCATGGAGATGTTTTCGGATAGCTAGAGCGCTATTTATTTGGCGAAAGACAATCAAGTCCATCACTCACGGACAAAGCATATTGATATCCGTTATCACTTTGTTAGGCATCATATCAAGCAGAAGACTGTTTCTTTGAAGAAGATTTCAACGCATGATAATCCTGTTGACATGTTGACGAAGCCGATTCCAGTGACTAAGTTCAGGCATTGCCTGAGTTTAGTCAAGATGATTTGAGGAGTTTTCACACCTTCAGGGTACTTTGCGCGTCTTCGGGACGCGTTTTGGGATGCCAAGGAGGTATCTTTGTGCACTGTCAGGGTGCAGGTAGAGATGACGATCGGCTTTGGATTCTGACTTCTCGCTGAGGTGGAGATTGTTGAGGTATGTCTCGACTGCAGAAGTCGTGCGCAAGACATGGATAGGTCGTGCGTACGACCCGGCCCTCCGGTAAAGTCGACGCGTCCTTGAAAAAGGGTGTGTCTGTTCCCAGGCAGTCGTGCGCACAACCCTACGCCTCTGAGATTGTCGACTCGTCCTTTGCGAAAGGCTCCAGGCAGTCGTGCGCACAACTTTGCCAGGTCGTGCGCACGACTATGGCTGACAGGCACGTGTTTGACCTAGTCATGCACGTTTTGACTTTCCAGATTTGGCTATTTTGGGGTATCTCGGGATTAATCTTGTGTAAACTATTCTCCTGGTATATAAAGAAGTTTAGGGCTTTGGGGATGGTAGAGTTTTTGTATGCATTGAAGAGGAAACTTGAGGGAGACTTGGAGAATGGCTTTTAGAGAAGGAGGTGCTCTCGGCGAAGGGAGTTCATCTCGTTGGAGTTGAGCGTTGCTTGTAACTCCATTCTGTTCTTCGTGATAGTGGATCGTCCGATCGTCTTCGCCCGTGGTTTTTCCAGCAAGGGTTTCCACGTAAATCTTGTAGGGGCAAATGTTTGAATCTGCTTATCTGAGCATTCTATCTCTACGCGGTTTGGAATGCAAAATGTCCAAGTGAAAAATGAAAATTTTGACCCTTTTAACCTTTTGTTTTAACCATTGTATGCGTGCGTGTGTTCCCCGCATCTGCTAATCTAAATAATGTACCATGTTAGATACCCTCATGCCCCAAAACCCGGGTTGTAATGGAAGGTCCACAGCGGGTATATTAAGTGGGTGATAAATGCCTCCCTCATCGATGTGGGACTATCCGTTAACACTTCCCCTCACGCGGAGCACGTGTGGCAAGGATCCTCCCAGGCGGAGCACGCATGACAAGGCACGATCGGTGGGGAGTGCCCGGAGCAGAAGCAGAAGCAAGAGACGGGCTAGCTCTGAAACCATGTTCGATACCCTCATGGCCCAAGGTCCGGGTTTTGGGGATGCGGGTATCTAACCTGGTATCAGAGCGGAGCATGCGGAGCGAGGCACAATCGGAAGGGGCCGCACCCGGAGTGATGGGTGCCTCCCTCACCAATGTGGGACTATCCGTTAACACTCTCCCTCACGTGGAGCTTGTGTGGTAAGGATCCTACCATGCGGAGCACGCGTGGCAAGGCACGATCAGTGGGGAGCACCCGGAGCAGGAGCAGGAGATGGGCTAGCTCTGATATCATGTTAGATACCCTCAAATCTTAAAACTTGGGTTTTGGGGGCATGAGGGTATCTAACATGGTTTCTGAGCTTGCCCGTCTCTTGCTCCTGCTCCCGCTCCGGGTGCTCCCCACCGATTGTGCCTTGCCACGCGTACTGCGTGTGAGGGGAAGTGTTGACGAATAGTCTCACATCAGTTATGCTATCAAAAGCAGGACTAGTCGGCGACTAGTCCTTGACTGGTCTCCAAGCGGTATTTTGCCGATCGATTAATTCCGATTCTGTCATTGCTGGGCGGAATCCCGACTAGTCCCCAGGCAGCATTCTGCAAGCAAATTTTTTTTTTTTGTAAGGACTCTTTGAAAGCAATTTTGTTTGGATTTTTTTACATTGGCTCAAAGTCTTGAGTCGCAAGATTCACAACTATGGCTCTTCCCTGTAATCATCTGTTGAGCACCTGAAAATTTCAGATAAAAACATAGACAAATAATTATTGTTTATTTGTTGATATCCATATAACTCTATAATCAAAATTGGGGTTTTTCACAGATTAAACATTATCAAACAAATATTGTGATGAATTCTTAGTTCTGAGTTTTCTGACATCGGCATGAAGCCAATACAACTGTGTTCTGTTAGACTGTTACTTATGTATTTATACCCTTGCTGTGAAGTGTGAAGGTATGTATTGTTATTAACCGACTAATATCATATACTTATTGACATTTATGCTAGTTCATATATCATAAATGTTTAGGGAGGGGGGAGGGGTTAGAATAAGGTTTGGTCGACTAGTCCCGAATTAGTCCCGACTAGCCCTAGTCGGCCCATGGCCGACTAGGGCCGACTACCGACTTTGATTGCATATCACATCAGTGAGGGAGGCACCCATCACCCGCTTAATATACCCCCTGTGGACCTCCCCTTACGACCCGAGTTTTAAGGTGTGAGGATATCCAACATGGTATTAGAGTTGGGTTCACCGTCTCTCTTTAGGTGCGGCCCCTTCCAATTGTGCCTCGCTTCGTGTGCTCCGCTTGAGGGAGGGTGTTGAGGAAGTTCATCGGTTAGTCCCACATCGGTAAAGGGGGCACCTAACACCCGCTTAATATACCCTATGTGGACCTCCCCCTACAACTTGGGCTTTGGGGTGTGAGGGTATCTAACATGGTATCAGAGAAAGGCACGATCGATGGGGAACACCTGGAGCAAGAGCAGGAGTAGGAGACGGGCCAGCTCTGATACCATGTTAGATACCCTCACACCTTAAAACCCGGGTCGTAAGAGGAGGTCCACATAGGATATATTAAGCGAGTGATGAGTGCCTCCTTCACCGATATGGGACTATCCGTTAACACTCCCCCTCACGCAGAGCACACGTGGCAAGGATCCTCCCATACGGAGCACACATGATGAGGCACGATCGGTGGGGAGCACTCGGAGCGGGAGCAGGAGCAGTAGACGGGCTAGCTCTGAAACCATGTTAGCTACCTCACTCCCCAAAACCCGGGTATTAAGGGGAGGTCCACGACGGGTATATTAAGCGGGTGATGAGTACCTCCCTTACTGATGTGGGATTATCCGTTAACATTCCAAATGGTTGTTGGTCACATGCGCTCGTGCATGCCTAAGCATCTGCTTGCCATCCCACCCCATGCACCTTGTCCCACCTTCATGCAGCTGTAGGCATACGTTAGCATTCATGCACGTGCATGTGCACATATATGCACATGTGTGCTCAGGTACATCTACGAGAAACATACATTGGATATGAGTCTATATACTTTCCCCGAACACTCCCAGTCTTTGGAATTAAACAAATATTCTTATGTAGTACCAATAAGGATTTTATTGATTAATGAACCCTATTCTAACAGCCTAACTTTATCCTTTTGAATCTTAATCTGACATTTAGGTATTATGTATCATGCGAAAGTAAATTTTCTAAAACTCCGAAAACTTTCATTGTAACAAGGGTAAATAACAGGTTTATAGACCCTCTGTTGTGTGGTTAATAAAATACAAGCCTGTTCCATATGTTTTACTTTACGCCTTTAATTTATTACACATGAACCATTGAAACTCAAGGATTTAATGTTTTTTTTTTAATGTCACCAAAAATTGATCTTGAAACCATTCATCTGCAGGTTTGTGGCAACTGAGTTGGCAACAGACATCACTGTCAATGTAGGAGATGTGAAGTTTTATCTACACAAGGTAGTGTCTCTACCCTTAGTTCGAAATCACTATGAATATCTAGTTGGTTGTAGATGAAAATGAATTCTAGACACTTAATTTAGGAGCTTTATCCCCTCTAACCTTGTATATGCATGCTTGACCTTTTTATAAACCGTGTCGGCCTCCTTCCTTATGCATCTTTTGGAAGAACATTTCGGACAAGAAGAATTATATATTGTAGGTAAACTTCATTGTTATTGGCTATATGAGGTTGCAGATCAAACCTTGCCTTGTATGCTTCAAGTAGGGGGCTGTGGTTCAATTTTGCTCTTTGATATATGCAGTTTCTTGTATCCAACCTTACATTGTTCTTTCTCTCTCTAGTCTCTTTCCAAGTCTAGGAGGATTTGAGGTTGTGTTCCAACTTTGCTCTTTGATATATGTATTTTCTTATATTATTTTATGTGACCTTGAATACTTCCATCTTTGTCTAGGCTCTTTCCAAGTCTGGGAGAACTATAGAAGGTTTCTCCACGGTTGCTTAAGCTTAAGTTTTGTTGAGATTGTCCATCGGTTTAGTCCCACATCGATAAGGGGGGCACACATTGGCCGCTTAATATACCCATTGTGGACCTCCCCTTACGACCCGGGTTTTGGGGGGTGAGGGTATCTAACATGGTATCAGAGCGGGTCCTGTTTCCTGTTCTGTGTGCGCCATTACCAATTGTGCCTTGCCACGTTGCTACACGTGAGGGGGGGTGTTAAGATAGTCCATTGGTTTAGTCCAATATCAGTAGGTCGGTACCCATTGGTTGCTTAATATACTCGTTGTGGACTTTCCCTTACAACCCGGGTTTTGGGATGAGGGTATCTAGCATGGTATCAGAGTTGGGCCTGCTCCGGGAGCGCCTCTCGATTGTGCCTTGCCACGCATGCTCTGCATGAAGGGGAGTGTTGACATGTTTAGTCCCACATCAAAAACGAGGGCGCCATTATGCCCCACTTAATTTACCTGATATACTTTCTCCCCTCCAAGAGGTTAGCCTTTTGGAGCACTTCAAGTTGTAACATTGCATCAAAGCTGGGCCCGGCTCCTGATCTAGGTGCGCCCTTACCGATTGTGCTTTGCCACGCATGCTCCGCATGAGGGGGATGTTGAGATAGTCCATCGGTTAGTCCCCCATCAGTAAGGGGGGCACCCTTTGGCCGCTTAATATACTCGTTGTGGTCCTTGTGGACCTCCCCTTGGGACCTATGTTTTGGGGTGAGGGTATCTAGCAAGTTTAAAGTATTAACCAACACATTTCTTTTTAGATACCATAATCTCAATTCTCAAGTTTGAAATTTTGGAATGATTCTGTTAGGCTTAAAATATGGAATTCAGGAAAAAAAATTCAAAAATACTTGAGGCAACAAGTTCGGTAAAAAAAAGTCATCATCCAAGTGTTATCCCATCATTACGGGGTGGATTATATGAAAGATTGACAAGAATCCGACAGTTGTCAACCTGGTGTTCTCTAAGATGTGCCAAAAAATTGACCAATGCAAGTTGACAAAAGAGGGGCATGTGAAGTGTTGAGGAAGTCCACCGGTTAGTCCCATATCGGTAAAGGGGGCACCTAACGCCCGCCTAATATACCCTCAGTGGATCTCCCCTTAGGATCCGAATTTTGGGGCGTGAGGATATCTAGCATGGTAAAGGGGGCACCTAATGCTCGCTTAATATACCCTCTGTGGACCCCCTTATGATCCGGGTTTTGGGGCGTGAGGGTATCTAACATGGTATCAGAGCTGGGTTCACCGTCTCCCTCCGGATGCGGCCCCTTCCTATTGTGCCTCACTCTGTGTGCTCCGCTTGAGGGGGTGGTTGAGGAAGTCCACTGGTTAGTCCCACATCGGTAAAGGGGGCACCTAACGACCGCTTAATATACTCTCTGTGGACCTCCCCTTATGAGACCCGGTGATGGGGGCATCGAGCAGCGGCCATGGCGCGTGTACGAGCGCATGAGGCACCACCTGAGCCTATGGCTCTGATCAGACAGCCTGCACCATCGTGGATGTTTGCATTTGTTTTATTTTCTGCATTGCGTTATTTAGTCCCACCTCGACTTTCAGGGGTTTTCATTTGTTATCGCAGTCCTTTATATAGGCCTGCCCATGGAACATGTAATGGCATTGATTGAATGAATAAAATTCCCGTTTTCCTCCACTTGTGTGTTGAGAGAACCAGGTGAGGCGTGTGAAACCCCAAACCCAAACCCTAGGTGTGTGAAACCCTAGGTTCAGATTAGGCGTGTGAAACCCTAATCTGAAACCCTAATTTGCTCTCCGTCTTTCCTTTCCCTAGCCTAGCCGCCGCCCCTCTCCCTCCTCTCCTCTCACCCGACCGGCCCCCATCCGACTCTCCCTACCCGGCGCCGGCCCCCACCCGATTCCCCCTCCTCCTGCCAAACCCCGGCCCGATCCCCCCTCCTTCCTTCCCATCCGACCCGGCCACCCCTCCCCACCCTTGGCACCACCGGCCCGGCCCAATCCCGAACCCCTCCCCTCCTCCCGGTGCTACAGCCCCACCCCTCCCCCTGTTGCCCGAACCCCCCCCCCCCCCCCTCTACTCTCCCTCTCCCGCGAGCCCTGCCCCGACCCCGTCCGTGCCCCCTACCCGACGCCGGCCCCCCCATCCGACTCCCCCTCCTCCTGCCAAACCCCAACCCGATTCCCCCCCTCCTTCCTCCCTCCCTCCGCCGGTCACCACCCCGAGCCCCTCCCGTCCCTCTTACCCGATCGGCCTCACCCCACCTCCTCCCCTCCCCTTCCCTGCAGCACACCCGACCTACCATCCTCTCACCACTCCGGCATGCTCCCATGGCAGACCCCGACGTGGACCATGGAATGATCGAAGACGAAGACGGGTACCTCGACATCAACTCTCCCTTCCTCGACTTTCAATTCTCGGAAGGAGAGAGCGTGGAGGAATACGTAGAACGAGTCACCTACACCGTGGTTCGAGACGCTGAAGCCCGCCTCGGCATCAGCGAGTGGCATCGTCGCTGGCACCCTGACGAGCCGGTGCATCGGAACATCATTTGCCTCCACCTGCTGGCAAATCCTCCCCCAGTGACGAGCACAGCCCCGGAGGCCCCAGCACCACCGTCGCCTCGCCCGGAAGTCCTGCCGACCCCGGAGCACGTTCCCGCGCCACCATCTTCACCACCTCAGTAAGGATTCCTCTACTCGACCAGGTACCATCGTGTTTCACCAATTGGATCTCTAGTATATTATCATTGCCAACTGCTGCCCCTGTTGTGAGGCTGAGCGTCCACTTGTCCTGTAAGTTGCTAATCTGAGTATTGCGAGTAGGACTATTAGCCAATAATTTAAGCATAGTTTATTTATCGCCTGGATTCGAGAATCGATTGGTATTGTTACAGTAGTTCCCAACGCATCTGCCCGTGTTATTTATTTGAATTAATTTTCTCGCCTGGTATCAAAATTAATAGTAAGCCCTGCCTGCTCAATTAATAACATTCTCTTCACCTGCATTGTTCCGCATCATTTCTGGTATCAGAGCATGGTTTAGGTAGGCATGGTAATTGCATTCGAACTTAGCAATCATTAAGCATCATTTTGATTGTGCATGCCAACCCGTAGAGGTAGGCCATATCTTTTAGGGGAGTCTAGTGAGTCTGACAGTTGCAACATGGATCCCGACACCCTAGCTAGGACACTCGCTGAGTTAGCTCAGGGGATTGCCACAATGAACCAAAATTTCGCAGCTTACCAGCGCGATACCAATGCCCGTTTTGACCGTCTGGACCAAGTTCCACCTCGAACTCCCCCACCCATGGACCCTAAGGATTTTCGGCCACCTTGGCAGAACAATCAAGATCCGGATGAACAATACCTCCGGAGCATTAGGCTAGAAGTGCCCGCTTTCGATGGTCGGCATGATCCCCAATTCTTCCTAGACTGGCTCCAATCCATGGACCGGTATTTCGCCTGGTACCCATTAACGGAACCCCGGAAGGTCCGTTTTGCCGCGATGAAACTCAGTGGCCCTGCCAGTCAGTACTGGACTAACGTCGAAGCCTTGAGAGTGGCCCGAACCCAAGACCCCATCGATACTTGGGTAGCCATGAAGAACGAACTGAAGGGGAAATACGTGCCACCTTCCTATCAAGCGCGTCTCTTAGATCAGTGGCATCAATTCACTCAAGGTAACAAGTCAGCAAGGGACTACGTCGCCAAGTTTGACGAGTTCTTGACCCGCTGCAACGTTCTAGGGACTGAGACCCCTGTTCAGATTTTATCCCGTTTTCGGTCAGGTCTGAGAGAGGACCTGAGGAACGAGCTTCTCGCTCGGGATGTTACGGAGCTAGAAAGGGCCTACGCCTTAGTGCAAGATCTTGATAGTATTAGGTCCACCCACTCTCATCGGGGCCAAGATTCCCGAAGTCACGCCCCACGTTTTTCCTCGAGTAATTATCCGAGTCGGCCTAATCCCAACCATTCCCAACCCAGGGTAGACCCCACGAGTCGAATCAACGAAAGGGACAGTCGTGGTAAGGGCCCTGAGAGGGACTTTTCCAAAGTCAGTCCCCTCATCAAATGCTATAAGTGCCAGGGTTATGGGCACGTGGCTGCGAATTGCCCTAGCCCCGTCAAAATCAACATCATTGATGGCACACCTGTTGAGGCCCTGGAATCAGACGTGGATGGGTTCGTTTACCAAGCTGATGAAGATGAAGGAGACTTTGATGAAGAGAGCGATGACGTCATCCTAGGTTGCCTTAGGCGCACAGCCCCCACTGAGTTGGCCGTTGTAAGGTGCGCCTTGTCACAGCCCAAAGAACAAGATGATTGGAGGCGTACCAACATCTTTCACACCTTTACCCGAATCGGATATAAGAACTGCAAAGTGATCATCGACAGTGGAAGTTGCGTTAACGCAGTTTCGTCTGCCGTGATCTCCAAGACGGGGTTGAAAGCAGTTCCCCATCCCCGACCATACCAAGTCTCCTGGATCAATTCCACGGCAATGGAGGTAAAACAAAGATGTTTGGTCCCCATAAACTTCAATGCCTACCAGGAGAAGATCTGGTGTGATGTTCTGACTATGGATGTGGGTCAAGTCATTCTAGGACGGCCCTGGCTTTTCGATAATGATGTTCTCATCTACGGCCGATCCAACATGTGCCTGTTTGAACATGAGGGCAAGAAAATTAAGTTGTTACCCTCTCAGCCCAAGAATGGTCCACCCGCGTAAAAGTCCACCCCCTCTGCGAAAAAGACTAGCAGCGTTAGTTATATCGGTGCCAAAGAATTGAGCATCGAGCTGGAAAAGGGGGCTCTAATCATGATCCTAGCAGCCCGGGACGTTCCTAAAGAGTCCACCCAAGTCATTCCCCTAGAGATTGCCCCAGTACTAAAAGAATTCGTTGATGTCTTCCCTGAGGACCTCCCCGACCAACTGCCTCCGATGCGTGACATACAACACGCCATCGACTTGGTTCCTGGAGTCAGCCTCCCCAACCTGCCCCATTACCGAATGAACCCTACAGAACATGCCGAGCTGAAACGGCAAGTTGATGAATTATTGAAGAAGGGTTTCATCAAAGAAAGCATGAGTCCTTGCGCGGTTCCAGCTCTGCTCACGCCCAAGAAGGACGGAACCTGACGCATGTGCGTAGACAACCGTGCCATCAATAAGATAACGATCAAATACCGTTTCCCTATCCCTCGCTTGGATGATCTGTTAGACCTGATGTCTGGAGCCACAGTCTTCTCCAAAGTTGACTTGAAGAGTGGTTACCACCAAATTCGCATCCGCCCTGGAGATGAGTGGAAGACGGCATTTAAGACCAAGGACGGACTGTACGAATGGATGGTTATGCCGTTCGGACTGACCAATGCGCCTAGCACTTTCATGAGAGTCATGACACAAGTACTCCGCCCTTTTATGGGAAAGTTTCTTGTGGTGTACTTCGATGACATACTCATTTATAGCCAGTCCCAAGCACATCACTTAGACCATCTTCGGCAAGTCTGCGCCGTGCTAAGAAAGGAAGAGCTGTTCGCCAATCCTAAGAAGTGCACATTCCTTGCCATCGAAGTCCACTTCCTCGGGTTTGTCGTTTCTGTCAATGGGGTTTCTGCCGACCCGGAGAAGGTCCGCGCAATTGAAGAATGGCCTGAGCCCAAGAACATCCGGGATGTCCGAAGCTTCCACGGTCTCGCCACCTTTTATAGAAGGTTCATCAAAGGGTTCAGTACCATTACGGCCCCAATTACAGACTGCCTAAAGAAGGGCGAGTTTGAATGGACGAGTGCTGCCACTAGGGCTTTTCTGGAAATAAAAAAGCGAATGGTTGAGGCCCCTGTGATGCGCCTCCCAGATTTCGCCAAAGTCTTCGAAGTAGCCTATGACGCCTCCGGAATCGGCATTGGGGGCGTCCTTTCCCAAAAAGGTCATCCTGTCGCGTATTTTAGCGAGAAGTTGAATGAGACTCGACAGCGATACTCCACTTACGATAAGGAATTCTATGCGGTGATCCAATCACTCCGCCACTGGCGACACTACCTGCTTCCACAAGAATTCGTTATCTATTCGGACCATGAGGCCCTGCGGTATATCTACTCACAGAAGAAGCTTAACGCACGGCATGGTCGCTGGGTTGAGTTCCTCCAGGACTACACTTTCACCATGCGCCATAAAGCGGGAGTAGAAAACAAGGCGACCGACGCCCCTCAGTCGCCGCATGTTCGTTCTGTCTAAGTTGACCGCTTCGGTCGAAGGTTTTGAAAGAGTGAGGGCCGAATACGAGTCTTGTCCCGATTTCGGCGAGGTCTATGCTGCACTAATCGACGACACAGTTCAAGAAATAGACGGGTACCTCATGCAAAACGGGTACCTCTTCCGTGGCCGTCGGCTGTGCATCCCCCGAACATCCCTTCGCGAATTCCTCATTTGGGAGCTTCATGCGGGTGGTCTTGCTTGCCATTTTGGCGTTAACAAGACCGTCGAGGCCATCGAGTACCGATTTTATTGGCCGAGCCTGAAACGTGATGTCGCCAGACATGTGGGTAGGTGTCATACTTGCCAACTGGCCAAGCAGAGAAAGCAAAACACTGGCTTGTACACCCCTCTCCCAGTTCCTAACTGTCCCTGGCAGGACATTAGTATGGACTTCGTACTCGGCCTCCCGAAAACCCTGCGAAAACATGACTCGGTCTTGGTAGTGGTCGACCGATTCTCAAAAATGGCTCACTTCCTCCCGTGCTCTAAAACTTCCGATGCCTCCCACGTCGCAAAAATCTTCTTTGATGGCATCGTGAGGTTACATGGGTTACCCAAAACCATCGTGTCGGATCGAGATGTCAAGTTTACCAGTTTCTTCTGGAAGACTCTCTGGCATAAGTTAGGAAAAAAGCTCCAATTTTCCACGGCATTCCACCCCCAAACCGACGGTCAAACCGAGGTAGTCAATCGGAGTTTGGGGAATCTTCTGCGAACGTTAGTGGGTGAACACGTTGGGAGTTGGGATCTGAAACTGTCAATAGCCGAGTTTGCATATAATTCATCTGTTAATAGAACTACCGGCATGAGTCCACATGAAATTGTCCATGGTTTTAAGCCTAGACAACCCATAGATCTCATTCCCATGGCTAATCATCATAGAGTCTCTGAGTCTGCATCTGCATTTGCATCACACATGCATGAACTACATAAAGAAATCAGTAACAAAATTGAGCAGAGCAATGCTGACTATAAATTACGAGCCGATGCCCGAAAACGAGTTCAAACTTTTAACATCGGGGATTATGTGATGGTCCGGCTCCGCCCGGAACGGTTTCCCTCGGGGACTGTTAAGAAACTACATGCACGCAGTGCCGGCCCCTTTCGGATCCTAAGGAAGATAAATGACAATGTCTATGTTATCGACCTACCTGAGGGTTTTGGCATTAGTCCGACTTCCAATATCGAAGATTTAGTGGCCTACAAGGGCCCAAATTTGATACGACCTGATATCAACTAGATGAGATGCGTATGCTTGAAATAAACAAGTGCAGAATTTAAAACATCAAGTCAGATTTCAGCATAATAAAATCAGATTTCAGCAAAGCCTATTATCATGGTTCATCATTCATTCGATCCCAATCAGATTTAAGTCAATGAAATCATAAAACTGACAATAAGAACAATAATTTCAGATTGTTATAACTGAATTCCAGCAATACGGAATAACATAATCTCAAATAATATGCCAATGTATCAAAGAACAACCACAAATCTAAACGATAAATCCTAATGGATGAGTTTCTCGGGAAAACAGAATTTTAGGGGTCCTATGATGAAATCAGCAATAAGGCCGGTTGGGAAAATGAGGTTATCACATGAAAATTACCGAGGATCGATCTCACCGTGCTTTGGTCAATGCCGGCAGCTTTCCGATACTCCGTTGTTGCAGATGAAAGGCGCGGAAGGGGAGGCGTGGCTCAGAAGACGGGGTGAAGAAGCCGAGACGATGGATCTTGAAGATGAAGAAACTTCACGTCGATCTTCCGTGAAGCCGAAGACGAGTAGTGGAACGACGGGGTAGAAGCGTGCGGAGGAAGAAAAGGATCAGAAGCAAGGAAGAATTCTTCGGAAGGGATAAACCGAACAAGCGAGCCGCTTCTCCGTTTCTAGGGTTTCAGCTCATATTCATCTCCCCTTCCTCTCAATTAGGGTTTAGACTTTATAGGGAATGAAAGCACAAAGGCACAAAAGGAAAGAAAGAGAAAGGGAGGCCGGTCGGGTAGAGAGAGAGAGGGGAACGCGCGGAAGAGAGAGGGGGATCGGTGGGTGTCCGCGGGAGAGAGAGAGGGCCGGTCGGGTGGGGGATTAGGCTAGGGTTTTGGGTTTTTACTTTTTCTTCGAATCTCATCCATTGAGATCTACCCTATCTTAAGATCCTACGGTTAGAAAGTAAGCACAGAAACGAGTCAGTTCGGCATCTGTGGCTCGAACCGGATGCGAACATGGCTCGCACCTACCGAAACCAGAAATAAAAACTAAAATAACTAAAGATCCGTTGGTCGGATCGAAATAAAGTAAAAACCAAAACTATGGGGCTTCGATTAAGCTTTCCACTGATGCAGACGGATCGACGATCGGGTTCCTGGATCTCCGGCGCGGATGAAAATACGCCATCAGCTGTAGAAAAACTGCACGTAGTAGGCTCGTCTGCATCAAAATTTCAACCCTAGTAACCCTCTGGTAGAGCCTTCCTTGGACCCTGTTTCTGAGAGCACCTCCCTACCTTCACTACCCCAAAATACCCCAAACCCCACAGCAGACGGCATTGATAAAATCCTAGATGACGAGATCGTCTCTGGTAGAGACGGTGGAACCCGAAGGTACCTGATTCGCTGGAAAGGGAAACCCTCATCTGAAGATACATGGGTGGAGCGAGAAGAACTGCAACGGCTTGACTCGGACCTGCTGGAGCTATATGAGAGCCGCACCGAGCCTTACTCGACGGAGTCGAGCTCTCTCCCACCCCGGGAGAATGATGGGGGCATCGAGCAGCGGCCATGACGCGTGTACGAGCGCAGGAGGCGCCACCTGAGCCTATGGCTCTGATCAGACAGCCTGCACCATCGTGGATGTTTGCATTTGTTTTATTTTCTGCATTGCGTTATTTAGTCCCACCTCGACTTTCAGGGGTTTTCATTTGTTATCGCAGGCCTTTATATAGGCCTGCCCATGGAACATGTAATGGCATTGATTGAATGAATAAAATTCCCGTTTTTCTCCACTTGTGTGTTGAGAGAACCAGGGTGAGGCGTGTGAAACCCCAAACCCAAACCCTAGGTGTGTGAAACCCTAGGTTCAGATTAGGCGTGTGAAACCCTAATCTGAAACCCTAATTTGCTCTCCGTCTTTCCTTTCCCTAGCCTAGCCGCCGCCCCTCTCCCTCCTCTCCTCTCACCCGACCGGCCCCCATCCGACTCTCCCTACCCGACGCCGGCCCCCACCCGATTCCCCCTCCTCCTGCCAAACCCCGGCCCGATCCCCCCTCCTTCCTTCCCATCCGACCCGGCCACCCCTCCCCACCCTTGGCACCACCGGCCCGGCCCAATCCCGAACCCCTCCCCTCCTCCCGGTGCTACAGCCCCACCCCTCCCCCTGTTGCCCGAACCCCCCCCCCCCTCTACTCTCCCTCTCCCGCGAACCCTGCCCCGACCCCGTCCGTGCCCCCTACCCGACGCCGGCCCCCCCATCCGACTCCCCCTCCTCCTGCCAAACCCCAACCCGATTCCCCCCCTCCTTCCTCCCTCCCTCCGTCGGTCACCACCCCGAGCCCCTCCCGTCCCTCTTACCCGATCGGCCTCACCCCACCTCCTCCCCTCCCCTTCCCTGCAGCACACCCGACCCACCATCCTCTCACCACTCCGGCATGCTCCCATGGCAGACCCCGACGTGGACCATGGAATGATCGAAGACGAAGACGGGTACCTCGACATCAACTCCCCCTTCCTCGACTTTCAATTCTCGGAAGGAGAGAGCGTGGAGGAATACGTAGAACGAGTCACCTACACCGTGGTTCGAGACGCTGAAGCCCGCCTCGGCATCAACGAGTGGCATCGTCGCTGGCACCCTGACGCGCCGGTGCATCGGAACATCGTCTGCCTCCACCTGCTGGCAAATCCTCCCCCAGTGACAAGCACAGCCCCGGAGGCCCCAGCACCACCGTCGCCTCGCCCGGAAGTCCTGCCGACCCCGGAGCACGTTCCCGTGCCACCATCTTCACCACCTCAGTAAGGATTCGTCTACTCGACCAGGTACCATCGTGTTTCACCAATTGGATCTCTAGTATATTATCATTGCCAACTGCTGCCCCTGTTGTGAGGCTGAGCGTCCACTTGTCCTGTAAGTTGCTAATCTGAGTATTGCGAGTAGGACTATTAGCCAATAATTTAAGCATAGTTTATTTATCGCCTGGATTCGAGAATCGATTGGTATTGTTACAGTAGTTCCCAACGCATCTGCCCGTGTTATTTATTTGAATTAATTTTCTCGCCTGGTATCAAAATTAATAGTAAGCCCTGCCTGCTCAATTAATAACATTCTCTTCACCTGCATTGTTCCGCATCACCCGGGTTTTAGGGTGTGAGGGTATCTAACACGAAGAAAGCCTAAAGTGTCAGTTGGCGGGCAGGGAGTAAAAGAAGTCAAATGTGAAAATGTTATATTTACGTTACAAGCCATGCGTAACAAGCATTAGTTAGGCAAAAAGACTTATCAACCACCTTATGAGTATTCATTGAATAAACTGAGAATTTAATGAATAAACTATGATTAGTGCATTGGTAATTCATGGCATCCCTGAATTGTTGAATGATTTCTACTTTCTAGATAATTTGGTTGTTTGTCAATAATTATGAAAGTCACTAACCAATGAAAAACATGTGCATGGTTGAAGAATTTCTCATTCAGAGATGTTTTACTATGCCAACAACTGGCATTTCAAATTACTGGTATTTTCACCCTAAATCACAAAGTTCTTAGATTTTTAACAGATCATACTTTGTATCATAAAGTCAAGCTCATTCATATGTTGTGAAGTGTACCAATTATGAGATAGGTAAAGGTCCCAAATGATTGATGACACTTGTTGAAGCACATAGATGTTAATTTATTTTCTAAACATGGATATTACACAAGAACAAAGTCCGGTATATATTTCAAGACTACTGACAACTCTGGGAGGGACATCACCCCCCCCCCCTAAAAACTAAAAAAAAAAAAAAAAAAAACAAAAACAACCAACGCTCGTTTGATCGGTTCGGCCTATTTGGGGGTGGCTGTGAATGAGAGGGGGAGAGAGGTGTTGAAGTTTGGTCCCCTGAAACCCTGACCTGAAGGACCAAGGATAGAAACTGCTGGGATTTCACCCAGGCGAACTAGCAAGTCACTCTAGCGAAATCTATACATAATCCAATGACAATACTCGGGCGAATTTCCCCCGGGCCACTGAGCTCGTCCTCCGGGAGGCTCGGGTTCTTGCAGCATAGGTTGGGTCGGTCCGGGCTGCATTTTCGGATGGTTTTGGGAAACCAATGGGTATGTGTTTTGTGTTTGCCCTCTTATAGGGGGGCATGGGTGGCTCTAGTGTTGTGTGTTTGTTTTCTTATAGGGGGGCATGGGTGGCTCTAGGGTTGTTTGAAAAGCTTGAAATCAC
Source organism: Chamaelirium japonicum (assembly GCA_947650365.1). Classification (NCBI taxonomy): domain Eukaryota; kingdom Viridiplantae; phylum Streptophyta; class Magnoliopsida; order Liliales; family Melanthiaceae; genus Chamaelirium; species Chamaelirium japonicum. Next base: position 102,230 of record CANTAL010000308.1, read on the forward strand.
GGTGGAAGCTTGAGATTATCTACAGAGGAGTCAGCGTCGACACGACGCTCCCCCCGGGGCTTTTAGATGCTCAAGAGAGCATTACAGCGGTTCTTCTGAGGTAGATGGTGAAGTCAATGATTGCGTGTCGTGAGATTTTTTCGATGGAGGAAAATTTTGTCATCATTCTTTGGTTTGAAGGTTGGTATTAGGATTTTGTGGCAAACCTGGAGAAAACGTGGGATTGGTGATTTCTTGGTTGAAGTGGATCGAAGGGATTGAATAACGACGGATCAGGTTGAGACAGTGTGGAAGCTGGTGAATCCTTGCAACGTATGTATCTCGTGTGTAATCCATGTAAGCATGCTTCTGTTATGGTGTTAATAGAAGAGATCTCATGCTCACCTGTTTGTAGATTAGTCTTGATTTGAGTGAACCACGGTATATTTGTGTGTGCTCTGTCTCTGTGCTTTGTTTTTCCTGTCTTAGACGTAGTAGATCTTCTACACTAAACCTCTGGTTGGAGATCCGTTTCCCTGTGAGGGACCCTCAAATCCCCAACAAACCTGTATAAGAGCTAGTGGGTTATTGCAAAGAGAAGTCAATGAACATGGTCTCCATGGGGATGAAGTTGGAGAAGACGACAAATGAAGATTGGCGAGAGATGGATCTAAAGGTGTTAAACGCAATCATGATGCCTTTTCGACTGGTTCGAGACCGACAGAGCACTGCGATGGCACGAATACTTGCGGTTGTCGGATGCCGGATCGAGGGGGAGTACCTCGATGGCATGTTGTCATCGATGGGCAACTGGTTCAGCCACCGACAGGTGGGTCAGATGGAATTCCAAACAAGTGGCTGATGGAGGCGCTGGCGAGCGCTATAGTGGAAAACTCAGCTGCTGGCACAGTTGCTGTGTTGCAAGGGTATGGGACACAAGTACAGAAGTGTTGGTTGATGAGCGACAGCTTGAAAGATCGTCGACGGGTGATGGACCGGAGCGTAAGGTCGTGGCAGATGGTCGGATGGATCGAAGCACTGTACGTGAAGTACGATACGTGCCTGGGTTGCAATGGGATTTCATCTCGCTGGGTGTGCTTGACTTCGATGGTTGTGGGTATTTAGTTATTGGCGGAGATTTACAAGGTACGCGGAGCGATCCGGAGCACATAGGTGCATAACGACTGGTTGGAACTACCTGTGAAGGTGGAGTTCCCGTGCTCATTGAAACTACATGGATTGGTGGAGTTCCTGATGGCATATTGGAGGCAGAAATTAAGACCTCGTTGTGTTGCTATAGAAGGCCTGATGGGTAGGCTCAAGCATGGTTTTAAGTGTACACCTATAGCAGTGGTGTTTCTACTGTATCCTAAGGGGAGGAGGTATAAAAGGGTGATATTGACTTATAGACAACGACGGTAGCAAAGGCAGCGACTATGGCGATGGCAAAGATTTTGGGGTGTTGGGTTTCAAAGGTCCAGGGTGGATTCTTGAAGTTTGGCCCCTTGAAACCTGACCCGAAGGGCTAAGGAAAGAAACTGCTAGGATTTCGCTCGGGCAAACTGGTGAGTCGCTCGGGCTAAATCTGTACAGAATCCGAAGACAGAACTTTGGCGAACTTCGCCCGGGTGACTCGGGTTCTTGCAACGCTGGTTGGGTCGGTTTAGGCTGTGTTTTCAAATGGTTTTGGCAATCCAAAGCCCATGCGTTTGCCCCCTTATAAAGAGGGGGGGGGGATGGGTGGCTTTAGGGTTGTTTGGAAAGCTTGAAATCGCGGTGGAGGCTTGAGATCGTCTACAGCGAAAAGGGTGGTGTGAAGGATAATAGAAGGATCTGGGGGACGTCGACACGACACTTTCCCCGGGGCTTTTGGATGCTCAAGAGAGCATGTCGGAGGTTCTTCTGAGGTAGATGGTGAAATCGATGATTACGTGTCGTGAGAGTTTTCCGGTGGAGAAAAACTCTGTGCCGCCGTTCTTTGGTCTGTAAGGTTGGGATTAGGGTTTTGTGGCAAACCCTAGAGACGACGTTTTGATTGGAGATTGTTTGGTCGAAATGGATCGGAGTGATTGAAGAACGACAGATCCGGCGGAGGAAGAGCATGACACTCTTTCTCGGTTTTTGTGCCCGCGTTCTTGGTGGATCGTCTTGTCATCTTGGTTCTTCGTGGAAGCTAATGAATCCCTGTGATGTTTGTATCTCGTGTGTAATCCCTGTAAGCCTGCTTTCATTGTGGTGATAATAGAAGAGAGATCATGCTTCCATGTTTATGGATTAAACCAGTTAGGAGATAAAGGCTAGGGTTTGGAGAGAATGAAATGCTCTATATTGAGGGACTCAAGCCCAATATATATGTACATAAATACACAAGCAATCTGACCCGACTATACATAGAACCTGATCCGGTATATACATTAACACTCCCCCTCAAATTCACGGTGGATCATGTACCCAGATTTTGCTTATAAAATGATGAAATCGAGCAATCGTAAGGGGCTTTGTGAGAAAATCAGCAGTCTGCTCCGTCGAGGGAATGAACGGCAAGGATATGATGTTTGCAAGAAATTCCTGCCGAACATAATGACAGTTGACCTTGATGTGTTTGGTCCGCTCATCGAAAACCGGGTTGCTAGCAAAATGAATAGCACTCCGGTTGTCACAAAAGAGATGTGTAGCCTCGTAAATCCTGACTCCCAAGATGAGTAGAAGGTGTCGAAACCAGACAATCTCTGCAGTGCTGGAAGCCATATCCCGGTATTCGGCTACGGTACTGGAGCGTGCAATAGTCTCCTGTTTCTTGCTGCGTCAAGAAATGTGGGAATCACCAAAGAACACAGTAACCGGTGGTAGAGCGGCGGGTAGCAACATCTCCAGCCCAATCTGCATTGGAGTAAGCACGCAAAACCAGTGGAGAGGTGGAGGGAAATAGCAGCAAACGAGTGACGGTGCCGCGGAGATACTAAATAATCCGAAGGACCGCTGCAAAATGAACCGAGTGAGGAGCTTGAATGAACTGACTAACAATTCCAACGACATGAGCAATGTCAGACCTAATCATGGTAAGATAAATGAGCATCCCAACCAGCCTCTGGTAGCGAGAGATATCCTGGAGAGGCTCACCATCTGTAGAAAGAAGCTTCAAGTTGAGCTCCATGGGCGTGTCAGCAGTACGAGAGTCAGTGAGAGCAGCCTCGGCAAAAATATCGAAGATGTACTTCTGCAGGGAGATCAATAACCCACGACCCGGTGATGATCATATTATCTACATACAGAAGCAGCACAGCAATACCCTGACTAGAGGAGCGGGTGAACAGAGCATAATCAGTCTCTCTACAAACCTAGCTGCCAGAACTGCACTGCGGAAACGCTCAAACCAGGCACGAGGTGCCTGTTTAAGCTTATAGATAGCTTGGCGCAGATGGCAAACGTGCCCTGGAGGAACAAAACGCCCGGTGGAGCCATGTAGACCTCCTCGGAGAGGTCACCGTGAAGGAACGCATTAGTCATGTCCATCTGATGGAGAGGCCACCCTCGAGCAGCTGCCATAACTAATAGGGTGCGCACAGTAGTCATCCGAGCAACAGGAGCGAACGTCTCCTCGTAGTCAATCCCATACTCCTGGGAGAAGCCACGAGCAACGAGACGGTCTTTGTGCCGCTCAATGGAACCGTCAGGTCGAGTTTTGACTTTGAAGATCCACTTGCAGCTAACATGCACCATGCCAGAGGAACATTGAACCAAATCCCACGTCTGGGTCCGCTGAAAAGCCTCAAGCTCTACTGACATGGCTTGCCGCTACTCTGGGTATATAGCTGCCTCACGGTACGACTAGGGCTCTCGGTGGGTGTGAAGAACAGTAAGAAAAGCCTGGTAAGACGGAGAGTATGAGGCAACAACACAATAGCTAGAAGAGTCAGAGGTAAACGCAGAGTAACCAAACCTGTCGTGAGAGTAGGCATATCTGTCAGGAGGGTGATGTTCGTGCGCAGGGTAGCGACGAATAGGATCAGGATCCACGACCAGAGAGGAGGGAATAGCAGCAGCAGGCGAGGGAGTACCAGTGTGAATCGACTCGGAGGGAGGAACTGCAAGCAAAGAAGTACCAGGGGAGATAGTCTCGGTGGGAGGGACTGTGGAACGACGAACGTAGATACGCGTGGCAGGTGGCGGGGGAGACGGGGGAGGGGGATGGGGAGGGGAGGTAGCGGTGTGGGTGGCAAGGGAGGTGGTGGAGACTGGGAAGATGGAGGTGAGAAAGGGATGGGAGGCTCAACCGGAAGGGTACAACCGAGGGTGTGGGAGCAGGATACGAAGGTAGTAAGGGGATGGTGAAAGGGGGTGGAGACGTAGAGAGTGGCACATGCGGTGATAAAAGATCTCGAAAAGGGTACAATTGAGGGCGTGGGAGCAGGATACGAAGGTAGTAAGGGGATAGTGAAAGGGGGTGGAGACATAGAGAGTGGCACATGCGGTGATAGAAGATCTCGAGACTCGGTGGAAAAGTACGGGACATCTTCAACAAAGGAGACGTGACGAGATACTGATTCGACGAGTCAAGGGATCGTAGCATCGATAGTCCTTGTGTTCCCGACTGAGCCCTAAGTGGACACATCTAACAGATCTAGCAGAGAGTTTGGTGCGCTCATGGGGAGGGAAGAGGACGAAATACGTGCATCCAAAGATACGAAGAAGAGAGTAGTCAAAGGGTGTGGAGTAAAGTCGCTCGTACGGTGTAAGACCAGAGAGGGTAGGGGACGGAGTGATGTTGATAAGGTGAACGGCGGTCAGAACAGTCTTGGCCCAGTAGGAATGTGGAACAGAAGCAGACGGAAATAGAGCACGCGCTGTCTCGAGGACATGATGGTGTTTGCATTCGGCGACTCCGTTCTGTTCATGGGTGTGGGGACACGACTGTTGGTGAAGAGTGTCGTGAGTCTGAAGGATCTCACGCATCTCAGAGGAGATACTCCTGGGCACAGTCAGACTGAAAGGTCTTAATGTGCTGACCAAACTGGGTGTGAAGCATATTAGTGAAGGTCCTGTAAATATGAAGAATCTCAGAGAGGGCGACGCATGAGATAGACCCAGGTGCAGCGGGAGTAATTATCTATGAAGCTCACATAATACAAAAAACCAGTAAGGCTACTGGAGCAGGACCCCACACGTCAGAGTGCATGAGATCAAAAGGGACGTTGGAACAAGAAGCACTAGCAGAAAAAGGAAGAGCAATGTGTTTTGCTAAGCGACAACCAGTGCAGACAGAGAGGGGGGAGGACCCAGAGCTCCAGAGCGAAAAACGGTTTGGAGTCGATCACTGGATATGTGACCTAACCTTCTGTGTCACAAGTCGGTATCAGAGGTGACAGACAGAGCTGACGGAGTGGAAGTGGGAACTTGAAGGTGATCCAACTGATAGATCCCCCCTGCTCTACGACACAGCCCAACTCTCTGACTCATCCGTGGATCCTGCACAAAACAAGAGGAAGAAGTAAAAGTCACAGTCAGGCCCGAGTCACAAAGAGAACTAACAGATATTAAATTAATGCTTAAGAGGGGAGCATGGTGAACACGAGGCAAGGTTAGGCGACCAGTGGGATCGGAGGCAGGGGTGATGGATCCACACTGCGAAATGGGAACACAGGTCCCGTCAGCATTGTGGACCCCCAGGTGAGTGGAAGCAGGACGACAGTCTGTGAGTACGGAAGAGTTGGAGGTAAGATGATGCACAAAACAAGAGGAAGAAGTAAAAGTCACAGTCAGGCCCGAGTCACAAAGAGAACTAACAGATATTAAATTAATGCTTAAGAGGGGAGCATGGTGAACACGAGGCAAGGTTAGGCGACCAGTGGGATCGGAGGCAGGGGTGATGGATCCACACTGCGAAATGGGAACACAGGTCCCGTCAGCATTGTGGACCCCCAGGTGAGTGGAAGCAGGACGACAGTCTGTGAGTACGGAAGAGTTGGAGGTAAGATGACAGGAGGCACCCGAGTCGAAGATCCATGGGGTAGTAGTACCAGTAGTGACAGATAGGCTGTGATCTATCGAAAAGCTGGTGGAGATGAGATACCAAAACAATAGCTCTTCAAAACGCTGGAGACGATCGGAGTAAGACCGAGGCTGAGCAAGAGAGGTGACATGCGGTGTTGGAGTAGTGAGATCATCGGCAGCAGCAGTCCCGTCTGATTATGTCCACGGTCGACTGATGTGGTTGAGGGACGTGGCCCAAAAACACTATCAAAACGAAAAAAACAGATGGACTCGACGATTAGCCACTGTGTGTAAGCAGTACGGGAGTCGAGAGATGCTGCAGAAGGCCATAAAAATCACTGGTCGGTGCGGGCACAGAGGAGGCGCAGGGAGGGCTTGGAGGGGCTGCGGGTGAAGGGAGAGGGTCGGGGGGAGGGGGGGCTGCGGGTGAAGAAGGTCGGTTGGGACGGTGGTGTCAGGGGGGTGGGGGGGCAGAGGTGGCTGTAGGGGGGCTGCGGATGGTTGCGAAGGGTCGGCGGGGCAGGGGGGATGCAGAGGAGGGGTTGCAAGGGGAGACCGCGGAGGGGACTGGAGGGCCGGAGGGGGGTAGGGGGGCTACGGAGGGCTACTGAGGTTCGGGGGGAGGGGGTGGCAGCGGGTGGTCGAAGGGGGGGTAGAGGGGTCAGGGGTGGCCGGAGGGGGGGCAGAGGGGTCGGGGGTGGCCGGAGGGGGGCAGGGGGTGCCGGAAGGTGGATTGCGGGGTGGCCGGAGGGGGGGCAGGGGGTGCTGGAAGGTGGACTGCGGGGTGGCCGGAGGGGGGGGGGGGCAGAGGGGTCGAGGGTGGCCGGAGGGGGGCAGGGGGTGCCGGAAGGTGGACTGCGGGGTGGCCGGAGGGGGGCAGAGTGGTTGGTGGTGGTCGGGGTGGCCGGAGGGGGGCAGAGGGGTTGGTGGTGGCCGGGGTGGGTTGCGGAGAGCGGCAGGGGTTGGCGGGTGGAGGAGAGTCGAAGAGGGAGATCAAGGGCCGAAGAAGATCGGAGTCGGAGGGAGATCGCCGTCGCCATCAAGGGAGATTAAGGGCCGAAGAAGATCGGAGTCGGAGGGAGATCGCCGTCGCCATCACCATCGTCGTGAGATAACCCTAGAGCTCTGATAACATGTTAAAAGATAGAGGCTAGGGTTTGGAGAGAATGGAATGCTCTTTATTGAGGGACTCAAGCCCAATATATATGTACATGAATACACAAGCAACCCGACTCGACTGTACATAGAACCCAATCCGATATATACATTAACAAACCCTATGCTCAATGATCAAAATGTTGAAATAAATCGCGAAATATCTCAGTTTTATAAAACCTCGACATGAAATCTTATATGTTGAATCGAACGGAATGAGATTAACGAGAATATCACGATATTTCACACAATATATTTTTCGGCACGAAATATCGCGATTTATCGTGCCAAAATACACTAAGACAGATAAATTTCGTGGAAATTTCAGGAGATTATGTTCTTCATTTACTTTAAGTTATTATATGTAAATAAGCAAATACCCCCCCCCCCAATTTGATTTCAATAAAAATATCAAAAAAAAAACCAATTAAATCAAAAAAGTATACTTTTATTTTTTAGTAGGAGAAAACAGTTTTTTCAGTTTTTTGTAAAATTTGTATGTTGAAAAATGTTGTTAAATCAACTCCTGTTTAGCTCAAAAAATTTCACAAGATGTAGAACTACATGTACATTTAAAAAACCATGGTCCATCAAAGAAATTTTTTAATGAATATGAACTTTTTTTTATAAAACCTCTATTTTTCAGACTTAGTAAAAAAATTGTGCTTCACATTTCAGCATAATATTTACACGATTTTAAACTTGCACAACTTTCTTGTTTTAAGTTCGTTTTCAAAATCGTTTGAAGCATATTTTAACAATCAACTAATCTTTATTTTGAAAATATTTTTATCCACAAAAAAGATTAAAAACCATTTGAAAAACATAGATCAAAACAGGACCAAACAAGGCTGCACAATACTCACAAAGTCAAATATAGAATACATGTTTGTGAAGCTCTACACCCCTAGATCGGGTACAAATATTATCTGATTGCTCCCAATTGTGTATATATACTTGGTTTATGCTATCCAAAGATTCATTGAAAAATTCCATTAAAAATCAATATTTACACCATTTCTATAAAATCACAATATTTCCACACTGTCGAAATATTTTCACGAAATATTTTTATATCTAGAGTGTCGAAATATTGACCGAAATAAAAATTTTGAACCTTGCTTACGGTATATGTGTGTTATCTGGCTCTATGCTTGTTTATTTCCTGTCTTGGAGAATTGTGCTGTATGCCTTGATAGATCTTCTGCACTAACCTTCTGGTTGGAGATCCGCTTCTGTTGTGGGGGACCACCAAATTCCCAACAAAAGGGGCAATTTAGAGTACTGTAGCAGCTACAGTGTAACAACCCCCCCCCCCCCCCCCCCTAAAATGTTACTTTCCTAGGTTTCCCTAACAAGTATGAGGCTAGGTACATCATTGTATCTGCATGCAGGTATTGTATTGGTTTTTTTTTGGGACTGAAAACAAATAATAGATCAAACCCATAAATCCTGCTTGATTATTCCTCTATGATTCATATAACTTCTTATCCTCGGAAATGAAATCCTATGTTTTGATTTTATGCATTACGATCGCCGTTTATTAACCTACAATTTGTATTCATTAACATGCAGCATGCAACTTGTATTCCTTCCATTTACCTTCTTTGTGCCATTTAAAATGCAGTTTCCCCTTCTGTCCAAGAGTTCTCGCTTGCAAAAGTTGGTGGCAGCTATTAATGAGGAAAGCATCGACGAGATCGACGTCACCGACATCCCGGGCGGCCCTGCAGCTTTCGAAATATGCGCCAAATTTTGTTATGCCATGACCGTCACCCTCAATGCCTACAACGTTGTTGCTGCTCGCTGTGCAGCGGACTATTTGGGAATGCACGAAACCATTGAGAAAGGGAATCTCATCTACAAGATCGAAGTCTTCCTCAATTCCAGTATTTTCAGCGGATGGAAGGATTCGATAATAGTACTCCAGACGACAAAGCCTCTTCTCCCATGGTCCGAAGACCTGAAGGTGGTTAGCCACTGCATAGACTCTATTGCTTCCAAGGCCTCCATTGATCCTTCTGAGGTCGAATGGTCTTACACCTACAACCGAAAGAAGCTTCTTACCGAAATAGGCTGCGATCCACAATGGAATGGGGTCAGAAAGCAACAGTTGGTGCCCAAGGACTGGTGGGTTGAGGACCTGTGTGAGCTCGAAATGGATCTCTACAAGCGTGTCATAATGGCCATAAAGACCAAGGGGAGATTGTCCGGCAAAGTGATGGGAGAAGCTCTGAAGGCATACACATTTAGGAGGCTCCCAGGTTTCGGGAAAGGTACTATGACTTACGGAGGAGATGTGAGAAACCGGACACTTCTAGAAACCATTGTCTGGTTATTGCCTACTGAGTTGGGTTCAGTACAGTGCAGTTTTCTACTCAAGCTACTGAAAGCTGCAATCTTGCTGGATTCCGGCGAAATTTGTAAGAAAGAGTTGGTCAGGAGAATTGGGTGGCAGTTAGAAGAAGCGTCCGTATCCGACCTCCTGATTCCTTCTGTGACCGGGGATGACACTGTGTATGACATCAACATGGTTCTGAGCATGGTGGAGGAGTTCTTGATGCAGGAGCATGGTAGTACTCGAGCCAGCCTGCATACCACTGAAGACCTTCAAGAGGTCAGGAGTCCGATCTCCATTTCAAGTAGCTCAAAGCTAGCTGTAGCGAAGCTGGTTGATGGCTACCTTACTGAAATTGCGAAAGACCCCAATCTACCTCTTCTAAAGTTTGTCGAGCTGGCTGGCATGGTTTCAGGATCCTCGAGGCCAGTGCATGATGGGCTTTATTGTGCTATCGACATGTATCTGAAGGTAAGTCCTCACATGGGTGCAATCCTTACATTGTCAAGTTATCTTGACATGAGTGTGATACTGTGATCGCATATTTCGCACGCTACGAATTTGATGAAAAGTTTGTGATAATATTTTAACACGATGCTTAAAAAATAAGTTTTCTGTTACCAAAAACTCCAATTTTTTTGAATAAGTCACCATTAAAACATGACTAATCCAGTAAACGTTCATTATGCGACTTTTTACTGTTTTTTTTTTTAAGTTATGATTCTGTGAAAAATTCACGTTTTAATCCCGATTTACATATTTTAATCCTGATAACCGCGTTTTAATTCCATCATATACTACTCAAAAAACATGTTGGAACATCTATTTATAAATATATTCTAAAAAACTACCGTTTGGTTTCCGTCTTTCCTGACTTTTTCCCTATTTTTCTGACTTCTCCCCTAGCCGATTTTTTTTTCCCGACATCTGACTTCTCCCCTAACCACAACAAGTATTATGCCAGCGTACTTGTGGTTGGCTCTGATCCGTCTTTGTCGATCGTTCACTATACCCATCATAAACTGCAAGATCTTCCACATCTCTCTCTGCAACTGCAATTTCTATCTATGTTAGCTTAGCTCTACCCCTTCTTTTCTTAGTGATTCGCATCAACCATTCAACTGCATTCTTGTCTCCCGGTCAATTATTACTTGTCACCCCTAATAGCATACATATATATATGTTTCTTCTGCTGGAGCAGGAGCATCCATGTCTAACAAAGAGCGAGAAGAAGAAGATCTGCGGCCTGATGGACTGCAAGAAGCTGTCGGCGGATGCCTGCATGCATGCCGTGCAGAATGAGCGGCTCCCTCTGCGGATCGTTGTTCAGGTTCTCTTCTTTGAGCAGGCGAGGCAATCAGCCGCTGCCGCCGCCGCCGGAGGCAGCGGGGTTGATCCCCTGGGAAGCGCTCGATCGCTGCTCCCTCGAGAGAACGGTGGCTCCTACGGGAGTTCGAGATCTGCTGCCACGACCAACACGGAGGATGACTGGGATGGCGTTCCGACGGTCAGAGATCTCAATTTGCTCAAGTCCATGAATTTGGCCGGGAGGGGCGGAAGGAGTGAGAGGAGCAGCGGCAGCAGCGACGCCAACAAGAACGGTGACGACAAAGGCAACGGCAATGTGAAGCGGGGTATGAAGCCGAAGAAGATTTTGAGCAAACTCTGGTCAAGCAGAGGGCAGGGTGGGGAGAACAGCAGCTCCGACACGTCCGAGAGTCCTGGTGGTTCGATCAACCCGGAGGATTCCAAGTCTACGCCTTCGAGAAACATGAGGCATTCGGTTTCGTAGTCGAGGAGACGGGTATTCGTTTCTTCTCTTTTTGTTCGAACTGTTTCAGCAGAAGTTGCAAGATTTTGAGAGGGACCACTGGCACTGGCTACTGAACTGGGGATCTTGGCAAAGGGCGGTAATATGTTGGCTAAGTTCTAGGTTCTGATCATGAAACATGTATGTTTTGTCATGGGTTCTTTTTTATGAATGATTTCTTTTTATTTTTGCTTGTACCATAAACAAGTCAATGTCTTTTTGGTTCTGGTAGAACCTATTAGAGGGGTTCAATGTGAATCAAGTCTCTCTCTCTCTCTCTCTCTCTCTCTCTCTCTCTCTCTCTCTCTCTCTCTCTCTCTCTCTCTCTCGACATTGTACAAGCCGAGAGGCTCACCTGAAATGTCTCCATCATGAAAGCTAGTAGAAGGTAGAACACCACACATCTACTGGGGGGGCGGTGCGAATGAGAAAGGTTGCGGGTTGATGTTAGGTTGAAACCGTTCCTAAAAAAACCAACTCAAACTGCCAAATGATGCACCCCTAGTGAGCAAAAGTAAGAAATAGTTATAATTTGAAGTCCTAGACCATTTTCCAAGTTGGACATAAAAAAGCCCGACCTGATTTGGGTGCTGGCTGGTCTACCTGACTATTAGGCTAAGCTTAGCCAACTACTATTAGGCTAAGCAGCCTAATCTTAAGGGGTGTGCTTCAAACTGTGAAACCTACCTCAAGTTAAAAGCCACAAATTCAATACATAGATGGTGCTGAGGAAGTCCACTGGTTAGTCCCACTGCAGTAAAATGGAAACATAACGCCCGCTTTATATATCCTTTGTGGACCTCCTCTTATAACCAGGGTTTTAGGGTGTGAGGGTATCTAATATGGTATCAGAGATGGGTTCACTGTCTCCTCTCCGAATGCGGCCCCTTCCGATTATGCCTTGCTCTTTGTGCTCCGTTTAAGAGGGGTGTTAAGAAAGTCCACCGGTTAGTTCCACATCGATAAAGGAGGCATCTAACACCTGCTTTATATACTCATGTGGGGGTGTGACGGTATCTAACAGATGGTTTGGAATCTGGTCAATGTTCTGCAATTTTTTGTTTTCATCCCAAGTGAACTGATTCCACACCTTCTCTAATATATGATTGGTCAATGCTGACTCGAGAGGCTTAGCATAAAGTGGGGTTAGAGTTTCCATAAAGTCTAAATACAATCAAACCTCCCCCCCCCCCCCCACCAACACAGCGAGAGAGAGAGAGAGAGAGAGAGAGAGAGAGAATGGGTAATGAGTTGTATCTTTAAAGTAACCTTTGATTCCGCGTAGCAAGAGAGAGAATGGGTAATGAGTTGTATCTTTAAAGTAACCTTTGATTCCGGGTAGCAAAGTCCTTAGTCAAGGCGGCCCATTTGTAGTGTTGTTTTAGGGGATAACCTTTTAGCTTTATTGACCTTTTGGCATCTTAAGGTCATGAGACAAAACATTAATTAAGACTAAATGTCAGAGCAATGCTATATTCTTACTACTTAAATAATACATGCTAGGCTACCAATAATACTGTTTCTTCTTTTATATGTGAAATACTTTGTCTCTCTGGTTGGATGAGCTACGCTTATTAAGTAGGGTGAGTCTTGCCGACACCACCGTCGCTCCCATAACCATCGTCGTTGCCGTCACTCATCGTCGTTGCCTCTATGTCCCACATCGAGTCGCCATTACATTGTGAGAGAGAGAGAGAGAGAGAGAGAGAGAGACCGCGTGGCTCAATTTGAAAGCAAGGCTTCTATTTTAATATAAAGAAATAGATAAAGTAGGTTTATCTGTATGTAAGATGTCATTAAATTTTTTTTGTCATGCCTATCTCTTATCAAATTACTTTGAATAGATTTTTGATAGGGGTGTGTATCGGTTCAAAACCAACATATTTAGGCAAAACCCAAACCGATCCAACCTTGATCGGTTTTGAGGATTTCCAATCCAATCCAATCCAAACTGAAGTGAGATTGGAATCCAATCCAATCCAATTAAAGTCGGTTTGGATTGGATTGGGATCCTCTGAGGTTAAAGATAGGGTTAAAGCGAAAACTGAATCACAACCATCCGTTACACCCAGCCCGATCGGTGAGTTACACTCAGTCCCAAATGGCATGCAAAAGAATGGTTGTGGCTTCAATCTATCTAATCAACCTCAGAGGATCCCATACAATAGAAAAAATCCATTCCAAGACATCTCGTGTAGATCCGACCCAACTATGAAAGTGGGTTGGGTTTTGGCCGAACCTATACAAGCCCGGGCCTAGCTTATTTAAAATTTAGACTCAAAGTATAATCCCAAGTCCATATATAATGTTTGGGACATAGGTCTAAATCCGCTCCAAATTGGTTGAGCTTAATCAGGAATGGGTCGGATTCAGGCCCATTACCCCTAATAGAACGTAACCTCTATTAGTTAGTCATTAGGTAGACAAATTGGGTCGGATGATATCATCGAAAACTTCTTTCAAAATACCTATTTGATCCTTGATTGAAGTTAGAAGAGTAGTGATAGGGGAGCCCCATTATATATGCCTCATCAGGAAGGCTCATGATGTGGCAACCATCCAACAGAATAACTCTCACATTTGAAAAAGATAGCAAAATTTAAATATCTTAATTACCCTCAACAGTAAGCTCTATACAAGGCAAGCATCAGCTCCCATATCCTTCATATTTTTTAAATAATATTTTTTGGGAGTTGGATTTTTCACTTTAAAAAATTCATAATTTCTTATATATATATCAAAAATTTATAAAATTTGTATTTTTGAAATCTACTTATGGAGCTCTACAAAACTAGACCCTTATTTCCTATAAATTCTAAGAAAAAAATTCTGATATAAAACTACCTTATATTAAATAATATTTTTCAAATTAAGTGACATTTGTTGATTGTTATAAAAAACTGAAAAATATCACTTTCAAAATATTGGTTTCATGTAAACTGACTAAATACCACTTACAAAAGCAAATGTCACGTAAAACTGACAGTTGCAAAATCAAGAGATACTTTATTGGACACAAACTGTCGGTAAAAATATCTTAATTTTATAACTGTCAATTTACGTGACATTTGGTTTTAAAAAGTAATATTTAGTCAGTTTAGTTGACAATTTGGTTTTGAAGGTGATATTTTTTGTTTATTTATAACTATCAATAAATATCACTTAATTCGGTGAAATGTCACTTAATTATGGGTCACTTGTATTCGGGTTTTTTTTTCTTCGAGAATTTCATAGTCATAATGGGTCTAGCTTGGTAGATCTTGATTAGTAGATTCCAAAAATATAAATATTTCATAATTTCGATGAGTATGCAAGTTATGGATTTTTAAAATGAAAAACACAACTCCCAAAAAGAACAGAGAGCTCATTCTTTAATCATTTAAAAAAATAAAGGTAGACAAATAAAGGGTAGGACGGTCATCAAATTAGCCGATTTGGACTAAGACGTCATGAGGTTTACTTGGGGCCTATAGAAGATGAGACCCGAATCATTTTCCTTGATGTTAACAACCAAAATAACTTCGTTGTAGCTGCTAGACACATTTAGAGCGAGTGATAGGGATGTAAATGGGCCTATTCAAAATTTTCATTTTGCTAGGTCCAAGCGTGGCCCATTTACCACCCTAGCGACGGATCGATGACAGCTAGAGGAATTAAGTTGTTCGAGCCTACATGAGGATTTTATAGGAAGGTTTACACTTACGTCTCATAAGGTTGAGCAATATTATATGGACAACCCTAGGGTAAACAAATTATTTTTACGACTAAAAAAAATTGAGTTAATGTGTCTAAGGTCCCTGACAACAAATCGATGGGGTGAAAAAGATGGATAGGAGATTTAATTTGCTTACTGTCCCTGGTTATTAGCTCGGTTCGATGTAAAGTATCAATATTGTCACCGAATCCCCGAAAGTCCCTCACCTGGCCTCCCTTTCTCCCCTCTCTCTAACAGCAATGGCGAGGCGATCGCGATTGTGAGGGCGAGCACGAGTGCAAGCAGCAGTGGCGGAGACAAGCTTAGAAACGGTGGTGGAGGTGGGCGCAAGTAGCGATGGCGGAGGCGGGCACGAATAGCGGAGGTGGCGGCAGCAACCGAAGCGAGCAGCGACACGAGTTGCAACTGCTCGTCACTGTCGCCGGCAGCAACAAAAGTGAGAAGCCACATGGGGACAGAGGGGTTAGGTTTAGGATTTCTAGATATAGGGTTCCCATGACCTATAGATCTCTTAAGGTTTAAGGTTAGGCTTAGAATTTCTACGTCTAGGATTCAGCAATGGTCTTAGTTTAATTTTAGAAAGGAATTGTATGAAATAAAAATTTAAAGAAAAGTGGGGTATTTTCGTCCATATGGTTGTCTGTCATTTAGCCAGAAACTTGTGAGGGACCTTTTACTAAGCCCCCCAAAAATTTAAAGGATGTTAATATAATTTTTTCGAAAGAAGAAGAAGAAAGACATAGGATTGTCGTGCTCGTGGTAGGGGCCCGACTCGATTCACGAGTCATGGGCTTAGGTGAACCTTGGGTGGTCCCAACATTAAACGTGACTCCAATCATTGGAACCTCACCCCATCATCCCATGCTGACCCATTCGTGTATCACGTCAACCTGTCCGCCATGTCCATTACATGTCCTATACATAGGGCCATGTCCTTACACATAGTATCAATGCTATTCAGCCCACCCTTACCCCCCCCCCCCCCCCCCAAAATAATGCTCAGCCAACCTGCTTTGCCAACGATAATTTCGCCCTCTGGTCGGGGCTGAGTGCGGTTCACCTGTTCGGTCTGGGTCAACGGACGGCTGCGATCCTGCCCCATCGGGCTGTGAAGAGAAAGTTGGCAAAATAGGTTGGCTGAATAGCATTTTTCAATACATATTCCGCAATACACTTTGGGCGGATTGGCTTGCCAGGAGGCTCAGCGCACCGGATACAATGGAACTTGGCTTGCAGATTACCCTCGTTCGCTCTATAAATTAGTTTCAAAAGATCAAGGGGCATGTATATATCATGTTACAGAGAAGAGTGTCCCCTGCTGATGTATTTCTGATCCATTTACTATATTTTTTCAACCAAAAAAACCTCTTTGGACCTAATAATTTTTTAGGTTGGCGGGTGTCCCAAAGCCTTTCAACCAATGGACTGCAACATCAGGCTCTGAGTAATCCCTTTGGGAACACACACCGACCCACTCAGAAGTTTTCCTACACACTCTTGGGCAATTCGAGGGGGGGGGAGGAGTTGAACCCAGAACCTCCACCCAAACATCAGTTGCTTTACCAAATCTTAGTGGATAAGTGTTGGGCAAGATTTGATTCTTAGCACATTTGATGCTAACACTATTCCTACACAGAAGATTAGGTATATCTGATGTGACATACAATCATAGTTTTCCATGCACCCAGTCCAACCGGTGAGTTGCACTTAATCCTGATTGGTAGGCATCAGACGGTTGTGAGTGCACTGAATGAGTATTGTTACTCTTTACTATAATACTTTGTAAATTTTACTCTTCGTTATAGAGAAATCATTATAGATGTCACAATATATGCTATAGTGAAATTTCTGTAGCCGTCATTATATCTACTACAATGAAATCAATGTAGCGAAAAGTAACAATCTCAAAAGTATTGTAACTAAAGACTAACATTTGAAGATTGTTACCCTTCGATGTAATTTTAGGATTAAAAATGGTTTAATCATTTAAAGGGGAGAAAAAGTGAACGAGAGACTTGCTGTAAATGTATCTTTTCGTAAGAGACCCAGTACAAAATTATCTCTTTATCTGTCCTTTTCATCAAACGGATCTATTACCAAGGGCCTAACACTAAGCCACCCTACTATAAATCTGAACCCATAGGCTAATCGGTCGTGTTTGGTCATGGTCTATCGCAAACCCGACAACCCAATAGATTTCTAATACTAATTGTATACTGAAATACAATTATAAATTTATTTACTACAACTTCATATAAGAGATCCAATTAGATATGGTCAAGTGTTGACTTATCTGCTTCACCCTAGCATCTAACAGGTCAAACTTATCCTAATTCACAATAGATTAAAAAAAAAATCAATAACAATACTTAATTTATATTGGATGCTCAAGTTATAAAATAACAAAGGCTATCTTAATTTAAAGGGAATTTTTTTGACATATCCATCATTAACAAAGTTCAATATATCAGAAAAACCATTATGTTTTACAAAATTCACTATGCACCCTTCACAACCAATCTAGCTAATTTTTGACAATTTTATCCTTTGATTCCTCTGGGTCTTTCTGCCAAGGGTAAAATGGTTTAAAGTGACCAAATGGGTTTCTGTGCAAAAAATGAGATCTGTGAGGGTGCATAGAGAATTTTCTAAATTATAGGATTTTTTTTCGCAATACCGAATATATATATATATGGGAAAAGGGAGACTAGACCCGGGGTGCAGTATCGTTGTTGCACCTTAGGTATTGTTTATCATTCTAGAAATTTTAGAATTTGATGATTTTTGATGGATGTGTTCTCTAGGCTAAGGTGATCATCCTCACAAAAAATCAGTAAATTCTAAACCTTTTAGGGTCATCAAATATTCAAAATTCTATCGACCATTCATTCTAACCGTTAATTTTACCTAGCTCATTTGATGACCCTAGAAGTTCTAGAATTTGTTGATTTTGGATGAGGATGATCACCTTACCCTAGACAACAAACCTACCAAAAATCATAAAATTCTAAAACTTCTAGAGAGGTAAACAAGTGAGAGGTGCAGCAACGATGTTACACCTCAAGTGCAGACTCTCTGCCCTATATATAGATACTAGTGAATGCTCGTGCCTGTCAGCACTGCAATGGGCCGCCTTCGGCGGCGTAACACGATCGAGCCGCCTTTGGTGGCAACACAACCCCTAGGCATCACCACCCCTCACTCCCACCGTTGTCTTCAGCGACAACACACTTGGCCGCCTTCAGCAATAAAACATTTTGGAGCGATTTGTTATATATATGGTAATATCCGTGTCCGTCGACACTTTACGGCCGCTTTCGGCGGCATCACTTCCCCGGCTGACTTTGGCGACAACACTTTTATAACTGTTTTACATATATTTATTTTAGACACTACAAGAAAGAGGGTCTTTACCGACGGACATTATTATCACCGTCGGTAATAATACACTTTTTACCGACGGTGACTATAATATTCGTCGGTATTATAACTTCAATTTTTTAAATTTTTTTTGCACATTTATTACCGACGGTCAAATATTATTCGTCGGTAAAAGTATTTATCCCGACAGTACATATATGTACCGTCGGTAAAATACTTTATACCGACGGCTACATAAAGTCCGTCGGTACAATGTCACGACGAAACTCAGGATAAAATCCAAGCCTCTGGAAAAAAATGGAACCCTGAGTTTCGTCGGCGGTTTTTACCGACGGAGGTTATATGTCCGTCGGTATAAATAATTATACCGACGGAAATTATATGGCCGTCGGTACGATACCGACGGTAAAAAAATGTCCGTCGGGAAAATTGTCCCGACGAAACTCAGGGTAAAAACCGAGCCTCTGGAAAAAATGGAACCCTGAGTTTCGTCGGCGGTTTTTACCGACGGACGTTATATATCCGTCGGTATAAATAATTATACCGACGGACATTATATGACCGTCGGTACCATACCGACGGTAATAAAATTTCCGTCGGGAAAATTGTCCCGACGAAACTCAGGGTAAAAACCGAGCCTCTGGAAAAAATGGAACCCTGAGTTTCGTCGTATAGGTTTACCGACGGATATGATGTTTTCGTCGGTATAACGATTATTTGTACCGACGGTTATTATGTGTCCGTCGGTATAAATATTATTTATACCGACGGACTTAAACGTTCCGTCGGTAAAAACCCTAACCTATTTAAACTCAGCGCGATCCCCTTCTCTGTTCGATCTGTTTCGATCTTTCCTGCGCGCCCCGCCCCTCTCTCTCGCTCTCTCTAAATCCGTCCCCCACCCCGGTATTACTCGATCCTGCCCCGCCCCTCTCTCTCGCTCTCTCTCTAATTCCGTCCCCCACCCCGGTATTACTCGAATCGAGGGAAAGAGGAGGGGGTCCTGCTGGGTCGAGGGAGAAATCGAAAAGCTTCTGGGTGCCTCTTCCTTTCTGGTCTTGGCCGCTGACGAGGTATGGGAGACGACCCATTTCTCTCTCTCTCACTCTCTCTCTCTCTATAATGGTTGGTAATGGGATATGCAGTGCTTGCTTAGATGATGATCAGACATATAATGTAGGGTTTGCTACTTTGCATATGTGGATGGATTTTCTTTTCACCCGATCGATATTTATTGGTAAATGCTCTCTTAAAATGTATTGTAGGGTTTGCTTGTTTGACAATGGTTTTTGCCCTTTAGGGTTTTCTATAATTTTTTTTTTATTTTAATGTTGGTGAGCCGGATTCTATTGGGGTCGTTGCAGTTTGTATAATTATGTTATTGCTACCATGAATAGATTATGTTTGGAGTTGAATTTAATGTATTGGGTGATGGTATGTTCTTCGAATGTGATATTCGGTGTTCTTCGTTCGCTGATCCACCCTCCGAGTCCACTCGAAACTCGGCCGAGTCGACTCGACTCGGCTGAGTTTCGATTCGACTCGGTCCAAAACTCGAGTTTCGATCCGACTCGGCTGATTGAGTTTCGATTCGACTCGAGTTTTGTCGGGTTTTAGACGAGTTGTTGTGTCAGTTTGTATAATTATGTTATTGCTACCATGAATAGAATATGTTTGGAGTTGAATTTAATGTATTGGGTGATGGTATGTTTTTCGAATGTGATATTCGGTGTTCTTCGTTCGCTGATCCACCCTCCGAGTCCACTCGAAACTCGGCCGAGTCGACTCGACTCGGCTGAGTTTCGATTCGACTCGGTCCAAAACTCGAGTTTCGATCCGACTCGGCTGAGTTTCGATTCGACTCGAGTTTTGTCGGGTTTTAGCCGAGTTGTCGTGTCTACTCGACTCATTAAGGTTTCGAGTCGAGTCGAGTTTTCGTGTTTTAATTAAAACATTGATTTTTTATATCCTATCAAAACTGAATTGAATGGGGGAATAGGGGGCAAAATGTAGTTTTTAGACTAGGGTGAGCGTCGGTTTTGTCGGTCGATTTCGGTGTCGGTTTTGTCGGTTATATTTTTTTCGGTTTACGAAAAATCAAAACCGAAACCGAAACCGAAATGGTCGGTTTTTGTCGGTTCGGTGTGATATGAGGTATGCTAAAGCCATAAATCTACTCGAGTGACAGAGAGAACCGTCAGACCCCAAGTGTTTACTTGATGAGGCTCCCTGACTTGTTGACTTACTATCGCATAACTTTGGTGCTATGCCTAGCATTCGAACTATCAGCAGTTCAAATGCTGGCCAGCAACCCTAGGTTTACTATGTGACTAGTCTACTCATCATAATACACTCATCCATTAGGGATGTGGATGGCCTGTAGAAGTTTTGGTTCGGTGTTCCATACCCGGGAACCGAAACCGAAATTGTGCGGAGTCTTATAACATTGTTTGAAATTATATGTCAGGTGTTGTATAGCCAGATAGACGAAGATGTCTTCGATCGATAAGAGTTGGATGCGTAATTCGAATCGCATGAGCCAAGAGTACAGAGAAGGAGTCAGGAAATTTCTGGATTTTGCATTTGAGCGTCTTGCACCGCTTGATGGAAAAATTGTGTGTCCCTGTATAGACTGCGGAAGGGTGATTAGGAAGGTTCGAGAGGAATGTGAGGTTGATCTGGTAATGCGTGGCATTGACGTTACCTATACCCGTTGGTTCTCGCACGGTGAGGAGCTAGATGCAGTCCCCATGGCAGCTCACGGTGAAACTTCAAACACAGTGATCGCTGATGATAATATTAATACAGACGATGACGATGACATGCAGGGTATGATACATGATTTGCAAGGTGGAATAGGCACGGAAACACCGTCAGGTGATCAGCCCAATATCGAAGCGGACAAGTTCTACAGATTGCTTAAAGATGCCGAACAACCTCTATACCCGGGGTGTGAGAAGTTTTCAAAACTCTCTTTCACTGTAAAGCTTCTTCATTTGAAGTGCCTCAATGGTTGGAGTAATAAGTCATTTAATATGTTGGTAGAGTTGCTGAAAGAGGCTTTTCCTATGGGTGAGACAGTACCGAAATCATTCTACGAGGCGAAGAAGACAATTAAAGATCTCGGTCTGGGTTATGAGAAAATTGATGCATGCGTGAACGATTGTATGTTGTACCGGAAAGAGTACGAACATGCGCGGTCATGCCACATATGCGGAGCAACGAGATATAAAGAGACGGATGCCGAGTCTAGTACCAGTCGAAGGAAGAAAAATGTATCTGCAAAGGTTCTCCTATACTTCCCGCTCAGGGACAGGCTTCAGAGGTTGTTTATGTCATCGAAGACTGCTGAGCACATGAGGTGGCATGCACGAGAACGTACAGATGACGGGATTATGAGACATCCGGCCGACTCTCTGACGTGGAAAGATTTTGATCATACATATCCTGAATTCGCATGTGAAGTTCGCAACGTCAGGTTAGGGCTTGCTAGCGATGGCTTCAATCCCTTTGGGAATATGAGTGTGTCGTACAGCATTTGGCCAGTTGTCCTAGTTCCATACAATTTGCCTCCCTGGATGTGCTTAAAAAAGCCATACACAATGCTCTCCTTGCTCATTCCCGGACCCAGGTCGCCTGGTAATGATATTGACGTTTACTTGCAGCCGTTGATTGAGGAGTTGAACGAGTTATGGGAAGTTGGGGCCGATACGTATGATGCCTCGTTGCGCCAGAATTTTCGGATGCATGCGGCACTTCTATGGACCATCAACGATTTTCCTGCATATGCCAACTTATCCGGGTGGAGTACTAAAGGAAAATTGGCGTGCCCTACATGCAATAAGGAGACAGATTCATTACGATTGAAGAACGGAGGCAAGTTCTGTTATATGGGCCATCGAAGATTCCTTGTTGACGGCCATAAGTGGAGGCAGAACAAAAGAGCTTTCAACGGCAAGAAGGAACTTGCAAAGGCCCCGGAGCAGCTTTCGGGGGTAGAAGTCTTGTGCGAATTGGATCAGCTTGATGCCGTGGCACTTGGAAAAGGTAAAAAGAAGAGAACGCATGAAGATTCTACGCGTGAGCATAACTGGAAGAAGAAGAGTATTTTCTTTAAACTACCGTACTGGAGCAGCCTACTCTTGCGGCATAACTTGGATGTCATGCATATTGAGAAAAATGTGTGTGACAACATTATAGGAACACTGCTGAATCTCGACGGTAAGACGAAGGATAATCTTAAATCTCGTCTCGATCTTAAGGAGTTGGGCATCCGAAAATCACTTCATCCCCAAGAGATTGGGGATAAGTATGTGTTGCCAGTTGCATGCTACACCATGAGCTCACAGCAAAAGGCAGCCTTATGTGCATTCCTACGGTCTGTGAAAACGCCAGACGGTTATTCTTCGAATATCGCACGATGCGTGCAAGAGAACGGCCGGAAGTTGTCTGGATTAAAGAGCCACGATTGTCATGTTCTTATGCAGCGATTGTTATCTCTTGCTATACGTGGGAATTTAACCGAAGAGGTGTCCGGTCCGTTAATTGAGCTCAGCACTTTTTTCAGACAGTTGTGCTCGAAGGTACTTAGAGTGGACCAACTTGAACAGATGGAGAGGGATATTGCGCTCACATTGTGCAAGTTAGAGATGATATTTCCACCTTCATTCTTTGATGTCATGGTGCATTTGACCGTTCACTTGGCAAATGAGGCCAAACTCGGCGGCCCAGTTCATTACCGGTGGATGTATTTTATCGAGAGGTAATCGTCTCGTCTCATTCGCACAATGTATTTGATCGTTCTTGATATATTCATACAAATATTTTTTTCTCAAATTAGGTACTTGCGAACATTGAAATCATATGTTCGTAATAAAAGTCGTCCGGAGGGATCAATTGCTGAAGGATACCTAGCAGAAGAATGTCTAACATTCTGCTCAAGATACCTACATGGTATAGACACGCGATTCAATCAACTTGAGCGGAACTATGACGGTGGTCCAATAGACTTCGATGGGGGTCTGTCTATATTTGCCGAAATGGGTAGACCTGTAGGAGGAGGCAAAACCCGTCGATTGTCTGTAGATGAGATTCAACAGGCACATATGTATGTGTTGCGCCAATGTGATGAAGTGTGGCCATTCATTGAGTAAGCATTTTACGATCATTTACTCATTCTTTCAGTCCATTCATTAAGTATATGTGCTAATTATAATCTAATTCATAACCGGTAAAACAGGAAGCATAAAGCCATCATTAATAATCGGGGTATTCGAAATGCTCCCCAAATTCATGATCGTGAATTCCCATCGTGGTTCGAGAAACACGTAAGTATTCACATCATTACTGAATTTCATTGACATCCATTACCGAACAATAATTATGTGTTCATATCATGAATGTCGTGTGGTTATTATAGGCACAGGAGCTGCACGACAACCACGATCCGCTGATGAATGAGGATCTCTGGCGCTTATCTTGTAGTCCTTTGCAAGACGCAATATCGTACGATGGTTATATCGTGAACGGTTATAGATTTCGGACGAAAGATAGTGAAAAATCACGAAGAACCCAAAATAGTGGGGTTGTCGTCAACGGTGAGCAAGAAGAATTAGAAAATATCGACTTCTACGGCGTCCTCAACGAGATTCTCGAGATTAAATTCCTTGGCCAAAATCGGATCGTATTATTCAAATGCGATTGGTATGATGTTAATAATCGCGGGACTGGTTATGATGTCGACAAATACGGTTTTATCAGCATCAACACTGCCAAGAGATTGAATACCCAATATGAAGATCCATTCATTCTTGCCTCTCAAGCGCAACAGATATTTTATGCACCGGATAATACCTCTCCAGGTTGGCAAATTGTAGTCAGGTCACCACCCAGAGATTTTTACGACATGGGAGACAAGGATGCGGGGGTCGTCGATGATGATTTGGATGCATACCAGAATGATGAGATAATCATTGTCGACGCAGTGCACGACGAAAATGAAGATGTCGACAATATAAACTGGACAGCGAATGCAGATCAAATAATAGAAGAGGGAAGCGATGAGAGTGACAGAGATGAAACAGAAAATGACTAGACCGTATGTAAATCAAATTGTTTCATATTTAAATCATACTGTTTCACCGATTCATATGTAAATCATACCGTTTCATATGTAAATCATACCGTTTCACCGATTTACGATCCGACCGATTCACCGATTTAGAGTCTAAGAGTTGGAAAATCATAAGTTAGCGTGTTTCGGATATGAAATAGGTTTCGATTCGATCGGATCGTCATCGGATCGGCATCCGATAATTCGAACTTGGAATTATTCCGTATTTCGGACTTGCGAGCGGGTTCTAATTGGATATTTGACCAATTTACGCTCCGATTCACCGATTTAGAGTCTAAGTGTTGGAAAATCATAAGTTAGCGTGTTTCGGATATAAAATAGGTTTGGATTCGATCGGATCGTCATCGGCTCGGCATCCGATAATTCGAACTTAGAATTATTCCGTATTTCGGACTTGCGAGCGGGTTCTAATTGGATATTTGACCAATTTACACTCCGATTCACCGATTTAGAGTCTAAGTGTTGGAAAATCATAAGTTAGCGTGTTTCGGATGTGAAATAGGTTTGGATTCGATCCGATCGTCATCGGATCGGCATCCGGTAATTTGAAGTTGGATTTATTCCGTATTTCGGACTTGCGAGCGGGTTCTAATTGGATATTTGACCAATTTACGCTCCGATTCACCGGTTTAGAGTCTAAGTGTTGGAAAATCATAAGTTAGCGTGTTTCGGATATGAAATAGGTTTGGATTCGATCCGATCGTCATCGGATCGGCATCCGATAATTCGAAGTTGGAATTATTCCGTATTTCGGACTTGCGAGCGGGTTCTAATTGGATATTTGACCAATTTACGCTCCGATTCACCGGTTTAGAGTCTAAGTGTTGGAAAATCATAAGTTAGCGTGTTTCGGATATGAAATAGGTTTGGATTCGATCCGATCGTCATCGGATCGGCATCCGGTAATTCGATGTTGGAATTATTCCGTATTTCGGACTTGCGAGCGGGTTCTAATTGGATATTTGACCAATTTACGCTCCGATTCACCGATTTAGAGTCTAAGTGTTGGAAAATCATAAGTTAGCGTGTTTCGGATATAAAATAGGTTTGGATTCGATCCGATCGTCATCGGATCGGCATCCGATAATTCGAACTTGGAATTATATTCCGTATTTCGGACTTCCGAGCGGGTTCTAATTGGATATTTGACCACTTTACGATCCGATTAACCGATTTAGAGTCTAACTGTTTCATATTGTTTCATATTGTTTCATATTGCGAGCGGGTTCATATTGTTTTATATTGTTTCATATGTAAATCATACTGTTTCATATATAAATCAAACTGTTTCATATTGTTTCATATGTAAATCTTAAATCTTACTGTTTCATATGTAAATTAAATTGTTTCAGATGGCATCACGGTCATATGTTCGTAGAGGCAGAGGCAGAGGCAGGGGTGGGGTAGCTCAGAGCGCTCCGGCTGCCACCCCAGGGTCCGAGGCTGAGCCGTCCGGATCTGGTAGTGCTGTTCCTCTCTCCACACCAGCTCCTGCTGTGGTCACAGCCTCCGGAGCTTCGAGCAGTGCTCAGCACTCGGCTGCAGCGTCTACGCCCACAGGTAATGTTTAGATCTAAAGTTTTATACATGTTGTAAATACTTCTTCAGTACTGATGTATATTTTATTTGCAGGGTCGACCAGGTACGTAGGCGACCGGGGCGTGACGACGGCCCGGCGCTTGTCGGCCTTACGCGAGCCGCTGTCCCTACAGTGGAGCGGCCATACCTTTGTGGGCGAGCACGCTTCTGACGCCGCCACGTGGGTCGGCATGATAGTACGGGAGGAGAGGAATGCCCCGATTGTGGGGTTAAGGGGGTGGAAGAACATTGATGCATCCTATAAGGAGAGGATGTATCAGCAGTTTTTGGTACGTTAGTTTCATTAAAGCATTTTAGAATAATATCGTACTTCTTTATAATTTGATTTGATAAAATGACTTGTTTCTAAATTGATTTTACAGGAGAAATTTAAATGGGAGAACATGGAAACCGACACCCATCGGGAGGACTTGTGGAAGACGATGGGTGAGCGGTACAGGGATTACCGTCACGAGCTCTACAAGCTCTACGGTTACTTGGTCGGCCAGCCGGCTGAGGAGGTACAGGCTGCGGCCGGGACGAGAGACGCGCCACCGCTACACATTCTACAGTTTTTGGTCGCTCACTGGGCCACCCCTAGCTTTCAGGTATAATTTTAATTTTGTTGATTCGTACTTGTTTTAATGTTATACTAAAAATTTGTATTGATGTTTCAAAATTTAATCGATTGACACAGGTGAAATCTGCTGTAGGCAAGCAGAATAGAAGTGCCTCGACGACACCTGCTCCAGTGAAGGGGAGGACCTCCATGCCCCAGCTTGCCCAGCAGCTGGTAAATGATACAAACATTGTTATTATTTAAAGCTCTATACATGTTATATTAACTCGTCTATTTATTTTATATGTCCAACAGACACAGTCCTTGGGCCACGAGCCTAATAGGATTGACCTTTTTGAGGCCTCTAGGAGGCGGCGTATCGATGGGGCATTTCTGGACGACAGGGTTGCCTCGCAAGTGGTAAGTAATTAAATTACTGTTAATATATTCTTATACATATGCCATAAAATATCATTGAATATCATTGGTTGTTTTTATATAGGAGAGGATGCGACTTATGGTGACCCCGTCGGGCGAGGCCGGCTCCTCCTCCAGCTCAGTATCTGTCGACTCAGCGATGGATACTGTGCTGAGACCGGCCACGCACGGCCGTGTCCTCTGTACGGGCCTTGGAGTCACGCCCTCCTCCTACTTTGGACGAGAGGGTATGCGCTCGAGGGCACGGGACACCCAGACCGGTGCTATCACTCAGCTGCAGTCTGCGCTAGACGCGGAGCGAGAGCAGAGGCAGGCCCTCGAGCAGAGGATGGAGGCGGAGCGAGAGCAGAGGCAGGCCCTCGAGCAGAGGGTTGAGGCGGAGAAGAAGGCCCTCGATGAGGAAAGAGAAGCTCGCAGGGAACTGGAGCGTAAATTTAATGAATTCATAAGCCGGTCTAGCGGTGGCTCATCCTCATGATCAGGTACTTACTAATCTTTATAATATTAGCAAAAAATATGAATCTTACTAATTTGAGTTTTGATCATATTATCACACTTATGATTTTCCAACACTTAGACTATAAATCGGTAAATCGAATCGTAAATGGTCACTCTCTCTCTCATGGTAATGATGTAGCCGGTAATGATGTAGCCTCTGTTTTTCTTTTAAATACGGAATAATTCCAAGTTCGAATTACCGGATGCCGATCCGATGACGATCGGATCGAATCCAAACCTATTTCATATCCGAAACACGCTAACTTATGATTTTCCAACACTTAGACTCTAAACCGGTGAATCAGAGCGTAAATTGGTCAAATATCCAATTAGAACCCGCTCGCAAGTCCGAAATACGGAATAAATCCAACTTCGAATTATCGGATGCCAATCCGATGACGATCGGATCGAATCCAAACCTATTTCATATCCGAAACACGCTAACTTATGATTTTCCAACACTTAGACTCTAAATCGGTGAATCGGAGCGTAAATTGGTCAAATATCCAATTAGAACCCGCTCGCAAGTCCGAAATACGGAATAATTCCAACTTCGAATTATCGGATGCCGAGCCGATGACGATCGGATCGAATCCAAACCTATTTTATATCCGAAACACGTTAACTTATGATTTTCCAACACTTAGACTCTAAATCGGTGAATCGGAGCGTAAATTGGTCAAATATCCAATTAGAACCCGCTCGCAAGTCCGAAATACGGAATAATTCCAACTTCGAATTACCGGATGCCGATCCGATGACGATCGGATCGAATCCAAACCTATTTCATATCCGAAACACGCTAACTTATGATTTTCCAACACTTAGACTCTAAATCGGTGAATCGAAGCGTAAATTGGTCAAATATCCAATTAGAACCCGCTCGCAAGTCCGAAATACGGAATAATTCCAAGTTCGAATTATCGGATGCCGAGCCGATGACGATCCGATCGAATCCAAACCTATTTTATATCCGAAAACTTATGATTTTCCAACACTTAGACTCTAAATCGGTGAATCGGAGCGTAAATTGGTCAAATATCCAATTAGAACCCGCTCGCAAGTCCGAAATACGGAATAAATCCAACTTCGAATTATCGGATGCCGATCCGATGACGATCGGATCGAATCCAAACCTATTTCATATCCGAAACACGCTAACTTATGATTTTCCAACACTTAGACTCTAAACCGGTGAATCGAAGCGTAAATTGGTCAAATATCCAATTAGAACCCGCTCGCAAGTCCGAAATACGGAATAATTCCAAGTTCGAATTACCGGATGCCGAGCCGATGACGATCGGATCGAATCCAAACCTATTTCATATCCGAAACACGCTAACTTATGATTTTCCAACACTTAGACTCTAAATCGGTGAATCGGAGCGTAAATTGGTCAAATATCCAATTAGAACCCGCTCGCAAGTCCGAAATACGGAATAATTCCAAGTTCGAATTACCGGATGCCGAGCCGATGACGATCGGATCGAATCCAAACCTATTTCATATCCGAAACACGCTAACTTATGATTTTCCAACACTTAGACTCTAAATCGGTGAATCGGAGCGTAAATTGGTCAAATATCCAATTAGAACCCGCTCGCAAGTCCGAAATACGGAATAATTCCAAGTTCGAATTACCGGATGCCGAGCCGATGACGATCGGATCGAATCCAAACCTATTTCATATCCGAAACACGCTAACTTATGATTTTCCAACACTTAGACTCTAAATCGGTGAATCGGAGCGTAAATTGGTCAAATATCCAATTAGAACCCGCTCGCAAGTCCGAAATACGGAATAATTCCAAG
This sequence comes from Chamaelirium japonicum, assembly GCA_947650365.1. NCBI lineage: Eukaryota > Viridiplantae > Streptophyta > Magnoliopsida > Liliales > Melanthiaceae > Chamaelirium > Chamaelirium japonicum. The sequence continues at coordinate 131,617 of CANTAL010000308.1, forward strand.
TTCGAATTACCGGATGCCGAGCCGATGACGATCGGATCGAATCCAAACCTATTTCATATCCGAAACACGCTAACTTATGATTTTCCAACACTTAGACTCTAAATCGGTGAATCGGAGCGTAAATTGGTCAAATATCCAATTAGAACCCGCTCGCAAGTCCGAAATACGGAATAATTCCAAGTTCGAATTACCGGATGCCGAGCCGATGACGATCGGATCGAATCCAAACCTATTTCATATCCGAAACACGCTAACTTATGATTTTCCAACACTTAGACTCTAAATCGGTGAATCGGAGCGTAAATTGGTCAAATATCCAATTAGAACCCGCTCGCAAGTCCGAAATACGGAATAATTCCAACTTCGAATTACCGGATGCCGATCCGATGACGATCGGATCGAATCCAAACCTATTTCATATCCGAAACACGCTAACTTATGATTTTCCAACACTTAGACTCTAAATCGGTGAATCGGAGCGTAAATTGGTCAAATATCCAATTAGAACCCGCTCGCAAGTCCGAAATACGGAATAATTCCAAGTTCGAATTACCGGATGCCGAGCCGATGACGATCCGATCGAATCCAAACCTATTTTATATCCGAAACACGCTAACTTATGATTTTCCAACACTTAGACTCTAAATCGGTGAATCGGAGCGTAAATTGGTCAAATATCCAATTAGAACCCGCTCGCAAGTCCGAAATACGGAATAATTCCAAGTTCGAATTACCGGATGCCGAGCCGATGACGATCCCATCGAATCCAAACCTATTTTATATCCGAAACACGCTAACTTATGATTTTCCAACACTTAGACTCTAAATCGGTGAATCGGAGCGTAAATTGGTCAAATATCCAATTAGAACCCGCTCGCAAGTCCGAAATACGGAATAATTCCAAGTTCGAATTACCGGATGCCGAGCCGATGACGATCGGATCGAATCCAAACCTATTTCATATCCGAAACACGCTAACTTATGATTTTCCAACACTTAGACTCTAAATCGGTGAATCGGAGCGTAAATTGGTCAAATATCCAATTAGAACCCGCTCGCAAGTCCGAAATACGGAATAATTCCAAGTTCGAATTACCGGATGCCGAGCCGATGACGATCGGATCGAATCCAAACCTATTTCATATCCGAAACACGCTAACTTATGATTTTCCAACACTTAGACTCTAAATCGGTGAATCGGAGCGTAAATTGGTCAAATATCCAATTAGAACCCGCTCGCAAGTCCGAAATACGGAATAATTCCAAGTTCGAATTACCGGATGCCGAGCCGATGACGATCGGATCGAATCCAAACCTATTTCATATCCGAAACACGCTAACTTATGATTTTCCAACACTTAGACTCTAAATCGGTGAATCGGAGCGTAAATTGGTCAAATATCCAATTAGAACCCGCTCGCAAGTCCGAAATACGGAATAATTCCAAGTTCGAATTACCGGATGCCGAGCCGATGACGATCGGATCGAATCCAAACCTATTTCATATCCGAAACACGCTAACTTATGATTTTCCAACACTTAGACTCTAAATCGGTGAATCGGAGCGTAAATTGGTCAAATATCCAATTAGAACCCGCTCGTAAGTCCGAAATACGGAATAATTCCAAGTTCGAATTACCGGATGCCGAGCCGATGACGATCGGATCGAATCCAAACCTATTTCATATCCGAAACACGCTAACTTATGATTTTCCAACACTTAGACTCTAAATCGGTGAATCGGAGCGTAAATTGGTCAAATATCCAATTAGAACCCGCTCGCAAGTCCGAAATACGGAATAATTCCAAGTTCGAATTACCGGATGCCGAGCCGATGACGATCGGATCGAATCCAAACCTATTTCATATCCGAAACACGCTAACTTATGATTTTCCAACACTTAGACTCTAAATCGGTGAATCGGAGCGTAAATTGGTCAAATATCCAATTAGAACCCGCTCGCAAGTCCGAAATACGGAATAATTCCAACTTCGAATTACCGGATGCCGATCCGATGACGATCGGATCGAATCCAAACCTATTTCATATCCGAAACACGCTAACTTATGATTTTCCAACACTTAGACTCTAAATCGGTGAATCGGAGCGTAAATTGGTCAAATATCCAATTAGAACCCGCTCGCAAGTCCGAAATACGGAATAATTCCAAGTTCGAATTACCGAATGCCGAGCCGATGACGATCCGATCGAATCCAAACCTATTTTATATCCGAAACACGCTAACTTATGATTTTCCAACACTTAGACTCTAAATCGGTGAATCGGAGCGTAAATTGGTCAAATATCCAATTAGAACCCGCTCGCAAGTCCGAAATACGGAATAATTCCAAGTTCGAATTACCGGATGCCGAGCTGATGACGATCCGATCGAATTCCAACCTATTTTATATCCGAAACACGCTAACTTATGATTTTCCAACACTTAGACTCTAAATCGGTGAATCGGAGCGTAAATTGGTCAAATATCCAATTAGAACCCGCTCGCAAGTCCGAAATACGGAATAATTCCAAGTTCGAATTACCAGATGCCGAGCCGATGACGATCGGATCGAATCCAAACCTATTTCATATCCGAAACACGCTAACTTATGATTTTCCAACACTTAGACTCTAAATCGGTGAATCGGAGCGTAAATTGGTCAAATATCCAATTAGAACCCGCTCGCAAGTCCGAAATACGGAATAATTCCAAGTTCGAATTACCGGATGCCGAGCCGATGACGATCGGATCGAATCCAAACCTATTTCATATCCGAAACACGCTAACTTATGATTTTCCAACACTTAGACTCTAAATCGGTGAATCGGAGCGTAAATTGGTCAAATATCCAATTAGAACCCGCTCGCAAGTCCGAAATACGGAATAATTCCAAGTTCGAATTACCGGATGCCGAGCCGATGACGATCGGATCGAATCCAAACCTATTTCATATCCGAAACACGCTAACTTATGATTTTCCAACACTTAGACTCTAAATCGGTGAATCGGAGCGTAAATTGGTCAAATATCCAATTAGAACCCGCTCGCAAGTCCGAAATACGGAATAATTCCAAGTTCGAATTACCGGATGCCGAGCCGATGACGATCGGATCGAATCCAAACCTATTTCATATCCGAAACACGCTAACTTATGATTTTCCAACACTTAGACTCTAAATCGGTGAATCGGAGCGTAAATTGGTCAAATATCCAATTAGAACCCGCTCGCAAGTCCGAAATACGGAATAATTCCAAGTTCGAATTACCGGATGCCGAGCCGATGACGATCGGATCGAATCCAAACCTATTTCATATCCGAAACACGCTAACTTATGATTTTCCAACACTTAGACTCTAAATCGGTGAATCGGAGCGTAAATTGGTCAAATATCCAATTAGAACCCGCTCGCAAGTCCGAAATACGGAATAATTCCAAGTTCGAATTACCGGATGCCGAGCCGATGACGATCGGATCGAATCCAAACCTATTTCATATCCGAAACACGCTAACTTATGATTTTCCAACACTTAGACTCTAAATCGGTGAATCGGAGCGTAAATTGGTCAAATATCCAATTAGAACCCGCTCGCAAGTCCGAAATACGGAATAATTCCAAGTTCGAATTACCGGATGCCGAGCCGATGACGATCGGATCGAATCCAAACCTATTTCATATCCGAAACACGCTAACTTATGATTTTCCAACACTTAGACTCTAAATCGGTGAATCGGAGCGTAAATTGGTCAAATATCCAATTAGAACCCGCTCGCAAGTCCGAAATACGGAATAATTCCAAGTTCGAATTACCGGATGCCGAGCCGATGACGATCGGATCGAATCCAAACCTATTTCATATCCGAAACACGCTAACTTATGATTTTCCAACACTTAGACTCTAAATCGGTGAATCGGAGCGTAAATTGGTCAAATATCCAATTAGAACCCGCTCGCAAGTCCGAAATACGGAATAATTCCAAGTTCGAATTACCGGATGCCGAGCCGATGACGATCGGATCGAATCCAAACCTATTTCATATCCGAAACACGCTAACTTATGATTTTCCAACACTTAGACTCTAAATCGGTGAATCGGAGCGTAAATTGGTCAAATATCCAATTAGAACCCGCTCGCAAGTCCGAAATACGGAATAATTCCAACTTCGAATTACCGGATGCCGATCCGATGACGATCTGATCGAATCCAAACCTATTTCATATCCGAAACACGCTAACTTATGATTTTCCAACACTTAGACTCTAAATCGGTGAATCGGAGCGTAAATTGGTCAAATATCCAATTAGAACCCGCTCGCAAGTCCGAAATACGGAATAATTCCAAGTTCGAATTATCGAATGCCGAGCCGATGACGATCGGATCGAATCCAAACCTATTTCATATCCGAAACACGCTAACTTATGATTTTCCAACACTTAGACTCTAAATCGGTGAATCGGAGCGTAAATTGGTCAAATATCCAATTAGAACCCGCTCGCAAGTCCGAAATACGGAATAATTCCAAGTTCAAATTACCGGATGCCGAGCCGATGACGATCGGATCGAATCCAAACCTATTTCAAAATCGAAACACGCTAACTTATCATTTTTTAACGCTTAGACTCAGTTATAGATATAAACCATTTTTTTAACAAATACATGTTAATTGCAGGAGCAGGGCGGCGTCAGGGGATCGATGAGAGCACCAGCGTTGGTGGTGGGCGGGCGTGGTTGAGATAGGGCGGCGTCAGGGGATCGATGAGAGCACCGGCGTTGGTGGCGGGCGGGGGTGGTTGAGATAGGACATGTATCATCTCTCAGTTCTGGATTGTGTAAATATTGTTTTGTAATATATGGTTATTTTTTCTTCTATCTATAATTGTCGGCCGGGAACTGTGGTAATATTTGATAATTTGCTGTAATTTTTTATCAATTTAGGTAATATTTTATAAATTGTGGTAATATTTGATAAATTGTGGTAATATTTGATAAATTGTGGTAATATATTGTGGTATTGAATCACAGGAATTAAATAACATTATTTATGTAAATTTATTAAAAAAAAAAAGATACTTATTACCGACGGAAATAAATTATTCCGTCGGTAATAATATTTTTATTTTTTTTAAATTATTAATGATTTGCCGACGGCATATAATATCCGTCGGTAATATATATAGTATTACCGACGGGTAATATATATATCCGTCGGTAATATATATAGTATTACCGACGGTGATATTAATTTGGTCGGTAATATATATATTATTACCGACGGGTAATATATATATGTGTCGGTAATATATATAGTATTACCGACAGTATAAACTATACTCGTCGGTAAAATGTTTATATATTACCGACGGATTCTTATAGTTCGTCGGCAATACTATATTATATTAGTTTTAAATTGATTAAATATTACCGACGGCGTTCTAATTACCGTCGGTATTAATTATTAATACCGACGGTAATATTTGGTCCGTCGTATTGTTTTCCCCGACGCCTTTTTTCCCGACAGCCAGCGACGGAAATATCTTCCGTCGCTATATAATATTACCGACGAAATTTTAATATTACCGACGGATATTGTCCGTCGGTAATAACTGTTTTTTTTGTAGTGAGATAATCGCACATGACGATATAGTTATTACAAGAATTACTCTATAATTTATTATATTTTATTAAATAAAAAAATACTATAAATAATTGCACCATAAATTATTAGATAATTTTTTTAAAAAAATAAATACATGTATTGTTTATTACATATATTGAATCAGAAGAGGATAAAGATAATTATTCCATAATGGCTTTGATGTATTCTTCACATAACCAAGTGCCTCTGGAACATTTATCCAATAAACCTCCATATAGTAACTAAAAATAAAATAAAATTATTTACATATATATTTTTTATTAATTATTTATAGTTGGTAAAAATTAATAAATTTTAGTAAGAAAACTTACATATATTCATCAACCATTCACCATAATGCTTTCAATAGTGTCTTCGTACAACTGTGGGTGCAAAAATCGTACCGGACATGACCAGAAAAAAATGGGGCCATTGCACCGGACATGACCAGAAAAAAATGGGCCCACGCAATGGCCCATGCAGGCAAGCCCAGGCCTGTAAGCCTACTCTACAGGACCTGCGGATCAATCCCCCTTATTAGGCCCGAATAACGGCCCAATAAGGGCCCAGGGAGGAGGTCCAAAACCAGCGCCACCTCAGTACCGCCACGTCATCACTACCATATCGAGCGCATTCCTATGTTATAAAATGACCCCTATGGCTTACAGAGAAGGGGTTGGTCAATGGATCAGAGGAAGAGAAGATTCTAGAGCCAGAGTCAGAGCTATCATCTTTCTTCTAGTTGCTCCGTTCAACTCCACTATACGAAGCGTCTCTCGACCTATCGAGAGAACACTCACCTCCTATTTACTCAATTAGTGAAGATCGGGAGACACCTCTCCCCCGGAGACATAGGTCGTAAGACCAAACTTCGACAACATCTCTCGTGTCACTTGTCTCTCTCTCTTTTACTCTGCATCACGCGCACCATCCATATTCAATCAAGAATTGTGGGGCGAGGTCTCCAATCAAGACGGCACATAAATTTCCCCCACAATCTTTGGCACCGTCTATGGGATATCATTAGAGGTCTTACCCACACCTCTACCGACTCCTACTTAACTTATGGTGACGAGCCACAAGTCCTCCTTCAAGTCAACTTCAACGCTTTCATCACGCCGACATCAACACGCTTGATAGTGAAGGCTAGCACCAACCCTCCGAAGATGGTGCTGATAGAACAAATGATGTGCTGACCGAAGATGAGCAAGAAGTCTCCGCAGCAACCAATCGTAGATATGTCCATGAGCGGCTGGGGCCGCAAGGCAACCAGCCAGAAGGCCGCAGTAATCGGCAGAACTCATCATTCCCAAGGCCTCGATCTGGCAAAGAGCATGATACCAAAGGAGGTAAGGCTTCGGCACGTACCAAATCTCAACTGCCGACTTCCAGCTGCTAAACCTTCTGAAGAAGAACACATCCCTCAAGCAAGAGAAGGATTCCCTGAAGAAGGAGGCTGAAAGAGCGAGGGTTGTGATTCACAACTCTTCCACTGCTAATGAAGACCAACTAAGGACTTTTCCAGCCATTAGTCATCCTCTTGAAGAACCACATGTACCGTGTATCGAGAGACGTCAGGTATCCACACAAGCACCAAGGGAAATGGTATGGGATCGCCTTGACATCGACGGTGCATGTGACGACCAAGATCCAATAGCCAATAGCTAAGAGCCAAGACTCCTAAGGCTGGGTTGCCAAGATGGATGAGGTGAGGTGAGGTGATGTGAGGTATACAAGGCCACGAGTTAGTCCCACATCGCTTGGAAAGAAGGAGATCATGAGCTACTTATATAATTTCCCCTTCCAAACATAGAAGACGCATTTTAAAATCATGCGCCGCTACGAATTTCGTAAGAACTCTGTAGTTAAGCATGCTCGAGCGAGAGCAGTACTAGGATGGGTGACCTCCTTGAGAAGTTCTCGTGCGGCACGGGCAAAGCAGACAATATCTTGTGTGTTTGGGGTGGATGTTACAAAATGGTATCAGAGCCAGGTTCTCCTCGCAATGGGGGGGGTCTAACCATACACAAGGACGTGTAGCCCTAAGAGGGGTGGATTGTGACGACCAAGATCCAATAGCCAATAGCCAAGAGCCAAGACTCCTGAGGCTGGGATGCCAAAATAGATAAGGTGAGGTGAGGTGTACAAGGCTACGAGTTAGTCCCACATCGTCTAGAGAGAAGGAGATCATGAGCTACTTATATAATTTCCCCTCCCAAACATAGAAGATGCATTTTAAAACCGTGCACCGCTACGGATTTCGTAAGAACACCGTAGTTAAGCGTGCTAGGGTGAGGGCAGTACTAGGATGGGTGACCTCCCTTGGAAGTTCTCGTGCGGGCATGTGCAAAGCGGACAATATTTTATGTGTTTGGGGCGGATGTTACAGTGCGCCAAGCCATCGCCGAGAAGGATCGCCTTTGTCAACAGGGTCCACTGGATATCCTATCACCTCGGCGGGACCTCTCCATCATGAGGTGCTTGCAACCCCATTTCCTGTGGGTTGGCGAACATCGAGCCTGCCAAAGTTCAACTGCATCAAGGGAGACCCCGCTCTTCATATCTTAGCCTTCAAGCAAGTCATGACGTCATACGAGTATAAGAATCACGTTCTCTACCGTATGTTTACGGGAAGCCTCGAGGGACATACCCTTGACTGGTACCACATGTTGCCTATCGGTATAGTGGCCACATTTGAAGAGTTGGCAGAACTCTTCATGGACCACGAATAGCTGAACCTGAAACCCGAGAAGAAGTTGGACACCCTCTACCGGCTGAAGATGGGCTCCAACGAGTCCCTAAGGAGCTTCACGATAAGGTTTCATAATGAGCATTCCGAGCTCACTGGTCATTCTCATAACGAGGAGGTCATCAAGCTAGCATTCCAGAATGCTATCCGGCTGAAACTCCATATCTACACCGACTTCATCCGGCATCTTCCCGGCTCCTTGGAGGCTATGTTCAAGCGAGTACAACGGGAGATAGAGATGGAGGACAATCAACAGGCCAGAAAACTGCACAAGCCTCGCAATTCCCAGCACAAGAAAGCTGATGAAGCCCCAAAGGACGCACGCCCCATGAAGCATTGCAATGCGACGTACGACCAGAAGGGACCGGCCAAGAGAAGGAATAAAAAATCGAAAGCCCCTCCAGCAGGGAAAATGAGAGCTCAAAGGAAGCGAAGAGTGTTCACCGAACAGAACACCTCGATCGAAGACATATTCACCTACATACAGAACGAGTCATTATGCAAATGGCCGCAACCACTTCCTCCAAACTCAGAGTAAACCAAGGACATTGCGGTCTACTGTGAATTCCATCATAGCCACGGGCACCCAACTTCAACCTGCTGGCGACTGAAGGGCCATATCGAAGACCTGATCCAAGAAGGGTGACTCGATGGCTACCTCGCCAACAAAGAACCGAGCCAAGAGAAGGAAAGGCAGTAGTAGAGGCAGGGAGCCAGTGCGATACGTGGATGCAGATTCCTCCAAGCAAATGACATTCACGGATACCTAGATAGGCAAGCATCCACCAGCAAAGAGGTTGAGCACTTGGAAATACGAGTTCACAACATCTGTTGAGCAAACTTTAAAAATTATAACCGCAACTTTGCTTTATCAATAAATGCCTCTTTTTCTCAAAGTTGAAGTTTCTTGAAATTCTATTCGGCCCGTTCAAGGCACCTAAAGGCTCCTGGCAACTCAAGTCAACTTAAGCCTTTAATTTCGCCAGTTCAAGTTGGAAGCTCGAAGCAACATCGACTATGCCCCTTCAAGGCTAAAGTCCGATAAAAAAGCTCCTAGCAACCCAGGTCAACCTAAGCCTTCGATTCCGCCAGTTCAAGTCGGAAGCTCGAAGCAAAAATTGGCTACGCCCTTTCAAGGCTAAAGTCCGATAAAAGGGATCCTGGCAACCCAGGTCAACCTAAGCCTTCAATTCTAGCAGTTCAAGTTGGAAGCTTGAAGCAACACCGACTACGCCCTTTCAAGGCTAAAGTTCGATAAAAAGGTTCCTTGCAACCTAGGTCAACCAAAGACCTTTGATTCCGCCTGTTCAAGTCGGAAGCTCGAAGGTAATTCGGCTACGATTCCGTATTTCGGACTTGCGAGCGAGTTCTAATTGGATATTTGACCAATTTACGCTCCGATTCACCGATTTAGAGTTTAAGTGTTGGAAAATCATAAGTTAGCGTGTTTCGAATATGAAATAGGTTTGGATTCGATCGGATCGTCATCGGGTCGTCATCCGATAATTCGAAGTTGGAATTATTCCGTATTTTAGACTTGCGAGCGAGTTCTAATTGGATATTTGACCAATTTACGCTCCGATTCACCGATTTAGAGTCTAAGTGTTGGAAAATCATAAGTTAGTGTGTTTCGGATTTGAAATAGGTTTGGATTCGATCGGATCGTCATCCGATAATTCGAAGTTGGAATTATTCCATATTTCGGACTTGCGAGCGAGTTCTAATTGAATATTTGACCAATTTACGATCCGATTCACCGATTTAGAGTCTAAGTGTTGGAAAATCATAAGTTAGCGTGTTTCGGATATGAAATATGTTTGGATTCGATCAGATCGTCATCGAATCGGCATCCGATAATTCGTACTTGAAATTATTCCGTATTTCGGACTTGCGAACGAGTTCTAATTGGATATTTAAACAATTTACGCTCCGATTCACCGATTTAGAGTCTAAGTGTTGGAAAATCATAAGTTAGCATGTTTCGGATTTGAAATAGGTTTGTATTCGATCGGATCATCATCGGATCGTCATCCGATAATTCGAACTTGGAATTATTCCGTATTTCGGACTTGCGAGTGAGTTCTAATTGGATATTTGAACAATTTACGCTCCGATTCACCGATTTAGAATCTAAGTGTTGGAAAATCATAAGTGTGATAATATGATCTAAACTCAAATTAGTAAGATTCATATTTTTTACTAATATTATAAAGATTAGTAAGTACCTGATCATGAGCATGAGCCACCGCTAGACCGGCTTATGAAGTCATTAAACCGACGCTCCAGTTCCCTGCGAGCTTCTCTTTCCTCATTGAGGGCCTTCTTCTCCGCCTCAACCCTCTACTCGAGGGCCTGCCTCTGCTCTCGCTCCGCCTCAACCCTCTGCTCGAGGGCCTGCCTCTGCTCTCGCTCCACGTCTAGCGCAGACTGCAACTGAGTGAGAGCACCGGTCTGGGTGTCCCGTGCCCTCGAGCGCATACCCTCTCATCCAAAGTAGGAGGATGGCGTGACTCCAAGGCCCGTACAGAGGACACGGCCGTGCGTGGCAGGTCTCAGCACAGTATCCATCACTGAGTCGACAGATACTGAGCTGGAGGAGGAGCCGGCCTCGCCCGATGGGGTTACCAGAAGTCGCATTCTCTCCTATATGAAAACAATCAATGATATTCAATGATATTTTATGGCATACGTATAAGAATATATTAACAGTAATTTAATTACTTACCATTTGCGAGGTAACCCTGTCGTCCAGAAATGCCCCATCGGTACGCCGCCTCCTAGAGGCCTCAAAAAGGTCAATCCTATTAGGCTCGTGGCCCAAGGACTGTGTCTGTTGGACATATAAAATAAATAGATGAGTTAATATAACATGTATAGAGCTTTAAATAATAACAATGTTTGTATCATTTACCAGCTGCTGGGCAAGCTGGGGCATGGAGGTCCTCCCCTTCACTGGAGCAGGTGTCGTCGAGGCACTTCTATTCTGCTTGCCTTTACGTGAACTCGTCTGTGTCAATCGATTAAATTTTGAAACATCAATACAAATTTTTAGTATAACATTAAAACAAGTACGAATCAACAAAATTATAATTATACCTGAAAGTGAGGGGTGGCCCAGTGAGCGACCAAAAACTGTAGAACGTGTACCGGTGGTGCGTCTCTCGTCCCGGCCGCAGCCTGTACCGCCTCAGCCGGCTGGTCAACCAAGTAACCGTAAAGCTGGTAGAGCTCGTGACGGTAATCCCTGTACCGCTTACCCATCATCTTTCACAAGTCCTCCCGATGGGTGTCGGTTTTCATGTTCTTCCATTTAAATTTCTCCTGTAAAATCAATTTAGAAACAAGTCATTTTATCAAATCAAATTATAAAGAAGTACGATATTATTCTAAAATGCTTTAATAAAACTAACGTACCAAAAACTGCTGATACATCCTCTCCTTATAGGATGCATCAATGTTCTTCCACCCCCTTAACCCCACAATCGGGGCATTCCTCTCCTCCCGTACTATAATACCGACCCACATGGCGACGTCAGAAGCGTGCTCGCCCACAAAGGTCCTACCGCTCCACTGTAAGGGAGAGCGGCTCGCGTAAGGTCGACAAGCGCCGGGCCGTCGTCACGCCCCGGTCGCCTACGTGCCTTGTGATCCTCGACCCTGCAAATAAAATATACATCAGTACTGAAGAAGTATTTACAACTTGTATAAAACTTTAGATCTAAACATTACCTGTGGGCGTAGACGCTGTAGCCCAGTGCTGAGCACTGCTCGAAGCTCCGGAGGCTGTGACCACATCAGGAGCTGGTGTGGAGAGAGGAACAACACTACCAGATCCGGACGGCTCGGCCTCGGACCCTGGGGTGGCAGCCGGAGCGCTCCGAGCTACCCCACCCCTGCCTCTACGAATATATGACCGTGATGCCATCTGAAACAGTTTAATTTACATATGAAACAGTAAGATTTACATATGAAACAATATGAAACAGTTTTATTTACATATAAAACAGTATGATTTATGAAACAATATGAAACAGTTTGATTTACATATAAAACGGTATAATTTACATATGAAACAGTTTGATTGACATATGAAACAGTATAAATTAATATGATATACATATGAAATAATATGATTTATATATGAAACAATTTGATTTAAATATGAAACAATTTGATTTACATATGGCCTAGTCATTTTCTGTCTCATCTCTGTCACTCTCATCGCATCCCTCTTCTATCATTTGATCTGCATTCGCTGTCCAGTTTATATTGTCGACATCTTCATTTTCGTCGTGCACTGCGTCGACAATAATTATCTCATCATTCTGGTATGCATCCAAATCATCATCGACGACCCCCGCATCCTTGTCTCCCATGTCATAAAAATCTCTGGGTGGTGACCTGACTACAATTTGCCAACCTGGAGAGGTATTATCCGGTGCATAAAATATCTGTTCCGCTTGAGAGGCAAGAATGAATGGATCTTGATATTGGGTATTCAATCTATTGCCAGTGTTGATGCTGATAAAACCGTATTTGTCGACATTATAACCACACTACAAACAAGTCGTATTTTGCCGATGGAATTTCTTATAACCGTCGGTAATAATTTGCTTTTTACCGACGGATCTAATTATACCCGTCGGTATAATAAGTTTGATTTTTCAAATTATTTTTCTATTTTAATTACCGACAACAAAATTATGTCCGTCGGCATAATATATTTACCGATGGATATAATATATTCCGTCGGTAAAATATATATATTACCGACGGTAATATATATTAATGTCGGTAATAAAAAATAATATATATAATAATATTTGATATTATTTTTACCGACGGAAATTAATTACCGTCGGTATAAAATATATATTTACTGATAAAAATTTAGTGTCTTTCGGTGTTTAATATATCTTTCCCGACGGAATCTTTTCTTCCGTCGGTAAAAATCCTTTCGTCTGCCACCTCATCGATCCGCACTGATTTGTATCGATCCATCTCGAACGTTAATCGATAATCCAACCACCCGAATCAGTCTCCCACGGATCCAAACTCCTCCTACAAAGTCCTCACCCCCTGTGCGGAAATCAAATCACCCCACCCAAGCCCCTTTAAATCCCCTCCCCCGGAGTCGAAGATCTCGAAGAGATCTTCCGTAAGGTGCTTGGCAAGGGCGGCGCCACCGCCTCCTCGCCCACCGCGGCGGTGCATCACGAAGCTGGCCATCCCCCTCCTCGCCCAACGCGGCGGTGCATCACGAAGCCGACCATCCTCCTCCTCGCCCACCGCGGCGGTGCATCACGAAGCCGGCCATCCTCCTCCTCGCCCACCGCGGCGGTACATCACGAAGCCGGCCATCCTCCTCCTCGCCCACCGCGGCGGTGCATCACGAAGCCGGCCATCCTCCTCCTCGCCCACCGTGGCGACGTGAAGCGGATCAGCGGCCTCATCTTTGAAGAGACCAGCGGCGGCCTCATCTTTGAAGAGACCAGCGGCGTCCTCAAGATCATCCGCGATGCCGTCACCTACACCGAGCACGCCCGCCGCAAGACCGTCTCCGCCATGGACGTCGTCTACGCCCTCAAGCGCTAGGGCCGCACTCTCTACGGCTTTGGAGGCTGAGCACCTCCCCGGCCGCTGAGACCCTCGTCGCATTCTCCCCTCGTGGATGTCTGTTGCTGGGGGTATGACGGTTGTGGGCTTCGGCCACGGGTTAGGGTTTCTTCTATGGTCTTCTCTTTTCTAGGGTTTAATTTAGGATCCATAGTATTTGGGATCCGATTTCTTCCATGATCCATAGTATGTTGATCTGTTTCCTTGTATGATCCAAAGTATTTTGGATCTGTTTTCTTCTCTGATCCTTGTTAGTATGTTGGATCTGTAATGAAAAAGTTGGTATCCTCCACATTTGAAAATTCTCTCTTTCAGAAATAAAATTTTGGATCTGTTTTCTTCTCTGATCCTTGTTAGTATGTTGGATCTGTAATGAAAAAGTTGGTATCCTCCACATTTAATCTGTTTTATGGTTTGGAGAGCATAAATCTTTTGTTGGTAAGCCAAAGGTGAATGAATTTGGTGATTATATGTGTTTCTGCAAATTTTTATTTACGCATGTTTAAGATTTTTTTTTTTTTTGGGGGGGGGCAGTTGTTGTAAATCACAGGATATTAAAGATTGTAATAATTTTTTAAAAAAAATTCAAGATTTATTACCGACGGATATTAAAGATTCCGTCGGTAATAATCTATTATTTTTTTTAAAAAATATTCATATATTTCCGACGGAAATTAATTATTTGTCGGTAATATACTTATTTGTACCGACGGTAATATCTATATCCGTCGGTAATAATTTTATATATTACCAACGGACAAAAAATCGTCCGTCGGTATTAATGTTTAATACCAACGGAAATTTATATCCGTCGCAGTTTTTTCCCGACGCCTATTTTTTCGACAGCCTAGCGACGGAAATTCGTTCCGTCGCCAAAAAGCATTACCGACGGAAATGCAATATTACCGACGGATATATTCCGTCGGTAAAAACTATTTTTTTTGTAGTGCCAGTCCCGTGATTATTAACATCATACCAATCGTATTTGAATAATACGATCCGATTTTGGCCAAGGAATTTAATCTCGAGAATCTCGTTGAGGACGCTGTAGAAGTCGATATTTTCTAATTCTTCTTGCTCACCGTTGACGACAACCCCACTATTTTGGGTTATTCATGATTTTTTACTATCTTTCGTCCGAAATCTATAACCGTTCACGATATAACCATCGTACGATATTGCGTCTTGCAAAGAACTACAAAATAAGCCCAGAGATCCTCATTCATCAGCGGATCGTGATTATCGTGCAGCTCTTGTGCCTATAATAACCACATGACATTCATGATATGAACACATAATTATTGTTCAGCAATGGATGTCAATAAAATTCAGTAATGATGTGAATACTTATATGTTTTTCGAACCACGATGGGAATTCACGATCATGAATTTGGGGAGCATTTCGAGTACCCCGATTATTAATGATGGCTTTATGCTTCATGTTTTACAGGTTATGAATTAGATTATAATTAGCACATATACTTAATGAATGGACTGAAAGAATGAGTAAATGATCGTAAAATGCTTACTCAATGAATGGCCACACTTCATCACATTGGCGCAACAAATACATATGTGCCTGTTGAATCTCATCTACAGACAATCGACGGGTTTTGCCTCCTCCTACAGGTCTACCCATTTCGGCAAATATAGACAGACCCCCATCGAAGTCTATTGGACCACCGTCATAGTTCCGCTCAAGTTGATTGAATCGCGTGTCTATACCATGTAGGTATCTTGAGCAGAATGTTAGACATTCTTCTGCTAGGTATCCTTCAGCAATTGATCCCTCCGGACGACTTTTATTATGAACATATGATTTCAATGTTCGCAAGTACCTAATTTGAGAAAAAAATATTTGGATGAATATATCAAGAACGATCAAATACATTGTGCGAATGAGACGAGACAATTACCTCTCGATAAAATACAACCAGCGGTAATGAACTGGGCCACCGAGTTTGGCCTTATTTGCCAAGTGAACGGTCAAATGCACCATGACATCAAAGAAGAAAGGTGGAAATATCATCTCTAGCTTGCACAATGTGATCGCAATATCCCTCTCCATCTGATCAAGTTGGTCCACTCTAAGTACCTTCGAGCACAACTGTCTGAAAAAAGTGCTGAGCTCAATTAACGGACCGGACACCTGTTCGGTTAAATTCCCACGTATAGCAAGAGATAACAATCGCTGCATAAGAACATGACAATCGTGGCTCTTTAATCCAGACAACTTCCGGCCGTTATCTTGCACGCATCGTGCGATATTCGAAGAATAACCGTCTGGCATTTTCACAGACCATAGGAATGCACATAAGGCTGCCTTTTGCTGTGAGCTCATGGTGTAGCATGCAACTGGCAACACATATTTATCCCCAATCTCTTGGGGATGAAGTGATTTTCGGATGCCCAACTCCTTAAGATCGAGACGAGATTTAAGATTATCCTTCGTCTTACCGTCGAGATTCAGCAGTGTTCCTATAATGTTGTCACACACATTTTTCTCGATATGCATGACATCCAAGTTATGCCGCAAGAGTAGGCTGCTCCAGTACGGTAGTTGAAAGAAAATACTCTTCTTCTTCCAGTTATGCTCATGCGTAGAATCTTCATACATTCTCTTCTTTTTACCTTTCCCAAGTGCCACAGCATCAAGCTGATCCAATTCGCACAAGACTTCTACCCCCGAAAGCTGCTCCGGGGCCTTTGCAAGTTCCTTCTTGCCGTTGAACGCTCTTTTGTTCTGCCTCCACTTATGGCCGTCAACAAGGAATCTTCGATGGCCCATATAACAAAACTTGCCTCCGTTCTTCAACCGTAATGAATTTGTCTCCTTATTGCATGTAGGGCACGCCAATTTTCCTTTAGTACTCCACCCGGATAAGTTAGCATATGCAGGAAAATCGTTGATCGTTCATAGAAGTATCGTATGCATCCGAAAATTCTGGCGCAACGAGGCATCATACGTATCGGCCCCAACTTCCCATAACTCGTTCAACTCCTCAATCAACGGCTGCAAGTAAATGTCAATATCATTACCAGGCGACCTGGGTCCGGGAATGAGCAAGGAGAGCATTGTGTATGGCTTTTTTAAGCACATCCAGGGAGGCAAATTGTATGGAACTAGGACAACTGGCCAAATGTTGTACGACACACTTATATTCCCAAAGGGATTGAAGCCATCGCTAGCAAGCCCTAACCTGACATTGCGAACTTCACATACGAATTCAGGATAGGTATGATCAAAATCTTTCCACGTCAGAGAGTCGACCGGATGTCTCATAATCCCGTCATCTGTACGTTCTCGTGCATGCCACCTCATGTGCTCAACAGTCTTCGATGACATAAACAACCTCTGAAGCCTGTCCCTAAGCGGGAAGTATAGGAGAACCTTTGCAGATACATTTTTCTTCCTTCGATTGGTACTAGACTCGGCATCCGTCTCTTTATATCTCGTTGCTCCGCATATGTGGCATGACCGCGCATGTTCGTACTCTTTCCGGTACAACATACATTTCTCATAACCCAGACTGAGATCTTTAATTGTCTTCTTCGCCTCGTAGAATGATTTCGGTACTGTCTCACCCATAGGAAAAACCTCTTTCAATAACTCTACCAACATATTAAATGACTTATTACTCCAACCATTGAGGCACTTCAAATGAAGAAGCTTTACAGTGAAAGAGAGTTTTGAAAACTTCTCACACCCCGGGTATAGAGGTTGTTCGGCATCTTTAAGCAATATGTAGAACTTGTCCGCTTCAATATTGGGCTGATCACCTGACGGGGTTTCCGTGCCTATTCCACCTTGCAAATCATGTATCATACCCTGCATGTCATCGTTATCGTCTGTATTGATATTATCATCAGCGATCACTATGTTTGTAGTTTCACCGTGAGCTGCCATGGGGACTGCATCTAGCTCATCACCGTGCGAGAACCAACGGGTATAGCTAATGTCAATGCCACGCATTATCATATCAACCTTACATTCCTCTCGAACCTTCCTAGTCACCCTTCCGCAGTCTATACAGGGACACACAATTTTTCCATCAAGCGGTGCAAGACGCTCAAATGCAAAATCCAAAAATTTCCTGACTCCTTCTCTATACTCTTGGCTCATGCGATTCGAATTACACATCCAACTCTTATCGATCGAAGACATCTTCGTCTATCTGGCTATACAACACCTGAAGTAATTTCAAACAATGTTATAAGACTCCGCACAAATTCGGTTTCGGTTCTCGGGTAGGTGGAGAATTAAATAGATGGGGTAATACTGAAATTAACAAATGGAGGCAACATAATTTGAACCTAGGACCTCGCAGAAACCAAAACTCTGATATCACGTAACCATCTTAAGCTTTTGGGTAAGATAGTTATCTAACATCTAGCTAGGCATTCCCTGTGACCATGACCTGACTGTCGAGCTGCTTAACTATGCTCATGAGTCGTCTCTAGCTTAATTAAGACCACTTACGTACAAACTCAGTTAGCCATATGCGTTTGGGACATATCCAGAGTTGCTTGGCTTAACCAAGATTGTCGGATTTTGATCCAAATCCGATTTGTTAAGTCGGATATGGATCTAATTTTTTTTATCTGATAATCCGATAACGATCCAAATCTGATAACCGTTTACTTATCAAGTTGGATATGGATTTAGGCCAACAGATCCATTAAGAACCAGATCCAACAATCTATTAACATAATATATTATATTTTATCCAATTTTAGATTAGATTGCTTTAGATCTTAGTCCCTAAGGGCTAATATAAAAAAAGATTCTCATGGTCTCCCAATCGAGACTCATATTTTATCCTGGCCCTTTTGAGTCCTATGTTCGAAATTGACGCTCTTTTGTGGATTCGACGCTTAACGATACCACAACCGTTCAATGTACTCCTATCCATTATATATATATATATATATATATATATATATATATATATATATATATATATATATATATATATATATATATATATATATACGGTTAAAAGGATCCAGTTTTTGATACTAGGATTAAAAACCAAGGACATCAAATAAACCCATAAAATACAATAAAATGTACACTAATTCTACCTAAATTCTAAATGTAATGGACGATGATGAATCTCTAAATGCTTTCCCGCAATCCCCCACACTTGGATATATGGAGTGTGAAATGAGCCCCAATGTGACCAATTGGTCATGGCGCCTCACAAAAAATTATGCGAGGTTATGGACTTGGTGTCGCCTCCCCACCGTGGTAGGAGGGTTTCATCTACTATGATGGATAGATACTTTTTTTAAAAAAAATTATATAGTGCTCTATAATTGTCACCATCTTCATAAATAAGGAGGAGGAGGAGCTCACCGGGGGGAGGAGGAGGAGGAGGATCTCACCGGAGCCCACGAGGAGGAGGAGGAGGAGGAGCTCGCCATCGGTCATCGGGGAGGAGGAGGAGGAGCCCATGAGGAGGAGGAGGAGCTCGCCGTCGGTCGCCGGGGAGGGGGGGAGATTTAGAGAGAGAGAGAGAGAGAGGGGCGGGAGGTTAATTAGATCGAAACAGAGCAACAGAAGGAGGGGATCGCTGAAGGTTATTTATACTAGGGTTTTTACCGACGGACCTTTTTACTTCCGTCGGTAAAACTAACCTTTTTACCGACGGAAATTATAATGTCCGTCGGTACAAACCAGCGACGAAACTCAGGGTTCCATTTTTTCCAGAGACTCGATTTTTACCCTGAGTTTTGTCGTGACCTTTTTACCGACGGACATTTAATTTTCGTCGTCATAATGGCTTTATACCGACGGAACAAATAACGTCCGTCGGTAAAATGTCACGACGAAACTCAGGGTTTCATTTTTTCCAGAGACTCAGTTTTTACCCTGAGTTTCGTCGTGATATTTGTACTGATGGACATTTAATTTCCGTCGGTATAATGCTTTATACCGACAAACAAATAATGTCCGTCGGTACAATGTCACGACGAAACTCAGGGTTCCATTTTTTCCAGAGACCCGGTTTTTACCCTGAGTTTCGTCGTGATATATTACCGATGGATGTTATTTGTCCGTCGGTATAAAGCCATTATACCGACGGCAATTACATATCCGTCGGTAAAAAGCGATACTTTTTACCGACGAAAATATTGCCGTCCAAAAGAAAGAATCATGGCGCTCACAAAGCAAGGAAAGATCGACTCCGGTGATGTCGCTACAACAAACATGACGTCTATCACCTTCGGTTCCTTTCAGCTGATACTCATTGCTGCACAACGGAGAACACCCAAGTTGTGCATCATCCATCAAAGGCCAATCGCGAAGTCTACTCCACAACCGAAGGTCTCAAAGCGATAACGACGTGCTCCTATGCTCGACGAGAATGAAACACCATTGCCCTAGGGGCAACCGTCGCTCACGCCAGCACCTCTCCCGAGCAAAGCCATATCTCAACAAACTCTCCAAGAGAGGTATGAGCAAGGAGATCCAAAGGTCAGCCTGTTGGGCCAGCCCTTGGGTAAGTTCGACTACTACATTCACTACTCCAAGCCTTTGTCCGTTTCAATAGAAGAGATCAAGCCCACCGGTTGGGGATCAGAAGACGAGCTAGCAGAGTTTCCAGAAGAGCAAGTCTCCCCAACAGAAAAAAGAATCTGTAGTCGCCACTCCAAATCTTTACCTTAAAGAGGAAGAATCCACCGATGAAGATGCATGAATCATGCTACCTCAGAGACGAAGGCCACGGCCGGCGAGATGCCACAAGCTAGATCGGGTGACAAGAAAGCTCCCTGAATAAAGAACCTACAAGAAGAAAAGTAAAGCTCCAGAAAGAAAGACGTTCAAAGTACCGCTAGCAAATCCAGATGATCTCCTCCAACAAAGCTCTCCAGAACCGGTAACGTTGCAAGAGTTCTTCCCCAATCACTTCCTCCCAGCTGATCAGTACCGCAGAGTCACTTGTTGCATGGTCGAAGGTCACAAAATGCCTGGAGAGAAAGACGAGATCGACTCATCTAAAGAAAGTGACTTCGACGACAAGGGGGACGACTCCGACAAGGAGGGCGCTACTTCCCACGATGAGGCAATCTTGTACTTGTCGCTCATAGAAGCATTGCACCTCCCGAAGAAGGCTCGCCTAGCAATGGTCGCGACCTTGGTAGATCCAGACAGCTACAAGAGAAAGAGGAATGATGGTAAGAAGGGCAGAACTATTGCCTCCTGTGATACAGCAATAACCTTCTCAGACGAAGATCTGTAACTTGGAGCACAACTGCACAACCGGTCCGTCTATGTCTTGGGGTACATCAAGGAGAAGCCGATAAATCGAATCCTGCTAGACTATGGCTCCGTCGTCAACATCATGCCCATCCAAACAATAAGGCAGCTCGATATCACCATAAACCAGCTCTCACAAAGCCAGCTAGTCATTGTTCAACCAGGGCGAATAGTCCACTATCTGGATCATTCATCTGAAGCTTTCCATCAGCCAGCTTGACATGACGGTCCTCTTCCACGTCATTGACTGCCAAACATCATATCGTCTCATGCTAGGAAGACCTTGGTTACATAAAAACGGTGTTGTGGTGTCCACCTGGCACCAATGCCTCAATTACTGCAAGAAAGGTGTGGAAAAGTGCATTGTCGCAGATGACAAGTCATTCAAAGTGGCCGAAGCACACCTAGCTAACGCCAAGTTTTACCAAGCAAAAGATCTTGTTGCAGAAGTCCTTCCAACTAAAGCTCATCGATCCCAGAAAGCTAAAGAGGTGAAGCAGGATAAAACTCCACCTCCAAATCCAGTGCACCTTCCAAGGCGATACATGAAGTCAGGGAAGTGTCGATATCAAAACAAAGGGTGCGCATCAGTATCAAACCAAAATTTATACCACATACTCCATTGCCCATCCGAGCTGCGCTAATCCTACGCCTCATGCCTCAATGGCTCTACAAACACGAACGACCACCTCTTGCTTCGAAAAAAGAGCTAGTCCCGCCTCTATCAGAGGCTAATGTTATCACTCTGTAGGAGATGACGTTGCCACAACCCGGTCTGATACAAGCTTCAAGTCCGCCTGAATCTGTTGGCTCCTTCGACTATAGTCAACTCGCATTCAAGCCAAAAGGGGTTGGGGGAAAAATGCTGCCAAGCTGCTGTTCAAAGCCGGTTACAACAAGGGCATCGCCGCACATATGAGCATGCTCCCGCCAGCTGCGACACCACACGGGATGACTAAAACTCAAACTCGTCTCCTCCAAAGCGATGAGCAGATTCTACTGAATCGGTGAGGCATCGGCTCCAGCCAAACCCCGATGGTCATCAAGATCGCCGCAGTGAAGGCCTTCACTTCTAACTACATTGAGGTAAAGATGATAGACAAAGCAGGAGAAGGATCATCAGCCTCTGACGCATGCTCTACCTACGCCGTTCGTCTCAGTACCAAGTCGGCCAAAAGAAAACACCGACGCGCTCGATGTCAGGCCATACTCCAGAGGTAGAAGAAGAGCATTAAAAGCCAGTCAAATTCAAAGCCTATATCAGTGTTCGAAAGACTCGGGCCAATCAAGCAAATAAAGCGAAAGTCAGTGTTCGACTATTTAGGAGGGCCATTTGCTGAGTTGGGAAGTAACATTCCCACCTGCCCTCCCAAGTCCACTTGATCCGTACATTTCCACGATGAAGTCTTCAACGATAACATCCTGGTATCTATTAACCATGTCACCATCTTTGAAATTGCAAATGGTGATGCTTCTACTTCGGACGACGAGTTGCAAGATGCCCCGCCAGCCCTCGAAGAAGGGGGGCAATCCACCATCGATGACTTAAAGGAAATAAACTTGGACCGCAAGAGGATCCTCGGACTACATTCGTAAACGCACTCATACTCCCGAAGAAGAAGCCGTATATATCAAGCTGCTCCAAGAATACAGAGACGTCTTCGCATGGTCCTACAAGGAAATACCGGGTCTCGACCCCAAGATTGTAGTACACCAGCTCGCCATCAAACACGGAGCTAGCACCATCAAGCAAGGATAAAGACGCTATCGGCCAGGGCTGGTACCTTAGATAGAAGCCGAAGTCAATAAGCTCATCGAAACTGGGTTTATCCAAGAAGTCAATTACATGACATGGATCTCCAACGTGGTTCCAGTTAAAAAGAACAGCCAAATCAGAGTATGCGTGGACTTCAAAGCCTTGAACAATGCATATCCCAAGGATGACTTCCTATTGCCAATCACGGAGTTGATGGTAGATGCAACAACAGGCCATAAAGCGCTAACCTTCATGGATGGATCCTCAGGCTACAACCAGATCCGAATGGTTCCCAAAGATGAGAAGCTCACGGCTTTCCGCAAGCCAAAATGGATCTACTGCTACAAAGTCATGCCCTTCGGCCTGAAGAATGCAAGAGCCACATACCAACGAGCCATGCAAAGAATCTTCGATGGTATTCTTCATTAAAATGTGGAATGTTATGTCGACGACCTCGTGGTAAAATCAAAGCAGAAGACAACGCATCTTCAAGACCTCGAGCTGATCTTCAAATGGCTTTGAAGATACCAACTCCGTATGAACCCACTCAAATGCGTGTTCGGAGTCTCCTCGGTCAAATTCCTCGGCTTTGTCATATGGCATCGAGGCATTGAGATCGATCAATCCAAAATCGACGCTATTCTCAATATGCCTATTCCAAAGACGGTGCGAGATCTCAGAGGTCTTCAAGACCACCTAGCATACATTAGAAGATTTATCGCCAACTTAGCTGGAAAATATCGCCCCTTCAGTCGTTTCATGAAGAAATTAGCACCGTGGTTGATGTGGATGGCCTACGCCCTTCTAGTCCCTCATCTTGTCGATTGGGAGTTTTACAGATCTATATCCTTTAGAGGGCCCAAACCCTTCTAGCTCCTCGACATGGCGATTGGGAGCTATGCAGAACTTCTCTACAACCTTTGGAGGGCCCAAGCCCTTCTAGGCTCCTCGGCTTGGTGATTGGTGTGCTACCGATGGTGTAGGTGTCTTTCTTGAGTATCTCCTATTCTTGTGAGGTTGATACGTATGCGCCCTTACTTCATTGTGTTGGTACTTTTACTACTTTTTGGGTTTTGTTTTTGCTTAGAGACCAGATACCTTCGGTAGCTACTGACTGCTGTAGGGATCTTATTTCCTCTTGTCCTGCTTACTTACTCTGAGTAAGCCGTGTGCTGTAACGGTCTCTCCTATTTATTTATTCATTTTTTTACCCCTCAAAAAAAAAGAAAAGAAAGCAGCACCATTCAAGTAGGATGAAGCTTGTCAAGAAGCCCTCCAAAGCATCAGGGATTATTTACTCAAGACTCTAGTTCTGTCAACACCAGTTCAAGGAAAGCCATTGGTCCTCTATATTAGTGCCCAGGAGAAATCCTTGGGGGCACTTCTGGCTCAAGACAACGAGCTAGGTAAAGAAACAACATGCTACTACTTGAGTCGCACCCTCATCGGCGCGGAGCTAAACTACTCCCCGATCGAGAAAGTCTATATGGCGCTCATCTTCGCTATAAAGAAGCTGCGACACTACATGCTGGCTCACGCTATCAGGCTCATCTGAAAAGCTGACCCACTTAAGTACATCATGTCAAGACCAGTGCTCTTCGGATGTCTGGCCAAGTGGGCACTACTCCTCCTCGAGTTCAACATCACCTTCGTTCCTCGAAAAGCAGTCAAAGGTCAAGCTCTCATAGATTTCCTGGTAGAGTACCCGCTCCCAACTGAATGGGAACTATCAGAAGACCTCCCAGACAAGGTAGTATTCTCCATCGATATTGCTCCCTCTTGGAAGATGTTCTTCGACGGTGCAACAAGGCAAGATGTGGTAGGAGCAGGGGTTTATCTTTGTCACTCCAAACGATAAGGTACTTCCCTTCTCGTTTCTACTATCGGAACCATGCTCCAACAACAAGGTAGAGTATCAAGCTCTAATTATTGGCCTCGAACTCGCCAATGATATGAAGCTTCAAGGGCTCGAAATTTTTGGTGACTCTTAAATCGTCATCCAGTAAATCTTAAGGGCATACGAAGTCAACAAAGAAGATCTTGTACCACTACATCTACGAGCTTTGAAACTCCTTGATGCACTCGAGGCTGCCTCAATTCAGCATGTCCCCAGAAACCTCAACCAGTAGGCTGACTCGCTCGCAAACTTAGCAGCTACACATCCATTTCCAGAAAGAAGCCAGCTCATCATCCCTATCTGCAAGAGAATGGTGATCACCAAGGAAGACATCCCTATTGGGATTCCAGACCAAGTCAATGCAATGCACGTGCTCGTAGTCGACGAGCTAGACTAGCGATAACCTTTCATAGACTATCTTGTCCATGGAAAGCTCCTTGACAATCCGAAGCGCAAGATTGACATTCACCGGCGATCTCTAAAGCTCTTCCACTTCAACAATGAGCTTTGCCGTCGAAGCTATGATGGTATGCTCCTAAGGTGTCTCGCAAAGGATGAAATAGAATCAGCATTGGAAGAAGTCCATGCTGGAATCTGTAGCTCGCATCAGTCTGGTCCGAAGCTCCACTTTTGTATTAGGAGGATGGGTTATTACTGGCCCACCATGATCAAGGACTGCTTGGAGTTTGTAAAGAAATATCACGCCTACCAGCTGCACAACGACTACATCCGCCAACCGCCAGAGCCTTTACATCCGACGATTGTGTTATGGCCCTTCGATGGATGGGGACTCGACATTGTCGGTCCTTTGCTGAAGTCTGCCATGCAGTATCTTTACATTTATATCTTGGTAGCAACAGACTACTTCTCTAAATGGGCCGAATCAATACCACTGCGGGACGTCACAAGGCACTCCATCATCAGCTTTATCCAAAACGACATCATCTTTCGATATGATATTCCCCGCTACATCATCACTGATAACGGAAAGCAGTTTAAAAATACTGCTGTCAGCCAATTATGCGCCAAGTTCGACATCAATCAAAGGTGCTTAACGATGTACAATACTTTAGCCAACGGCCTAGCAGAAGCCTTCAACAAAACTCTCTACAAGCTCTTGGAGAAAGTCGTCTTGAAGTCAAAGAAGGACTAGCATGAACGTATGGCGAAGCATTATGGGCATATCATACTTTCTTCTGCACTGCGACGTAAGCAACTCCATACTCTCTGGTATACGGAGTAGAGGTTGTTCTCCCGCTCGATCTCTAGATCCCGTCACTCAGGATAGCCATCCAAGAAGGCCTCACCAGCAGCGACAACACCCAGCTTCGCCTAGCCGAGTTGGAAGCTTTGGGTGAGAGACACCTTGAAGCTCAGGAATGCCTAGAATACTATCAGGCCAGGTTAACTCGTGCCTTCAACAAAAGAATTCATCCTCGATCCTTTCAAGCCGGAGAACTGGTCTTGGCAGTCAAGCGCCCCATCATTCTCTCGCATCGAGGAGGAAAGAAGTTCGATGCCAAATGGGATGGACCACACGTCATCAAGGAATTCTACTCCAACGGTGCATACCTGCTTACAACGCCAGAAGGGTCTCAACTAGGCCCTATCAACGACAAGTACCTCAAAAGTTACTATGCTTAAATCAAGGCTACACTCTTTGCTAAAAAATAAATAAATAAAGGAACTACGTGTGACTTTATCCCTCTCAGTAGGGTACGTAGGTAGCCTGTAAAGGTTCAGTCCAAACAAAAAAAAAACCACCATTCCCAAAAGGTGTGACCAGAAAAAGAAGTGCATATCATTAAGTCCAAGAGAAAAGGCTACGAGATCAAGATCTAAAAAATCGCAAAAACAAAAGGCTGCGTGACTAGTAGAGTATGTCAAAGTCCCTCAAGCGCTGAAGAAGTCCATCTCTCGTCGCATCAACACACTCCAGCTCCAAGGGACAAGAGGCCACTCGCTCTCGGCACACCGACAGCTCCTTCCTCTACCTCGAAAACATTGCCTCGGAAGCCTGCTCTGTTGCTCTAACTTGCTCCAGTCGAGACTTGGATTCCTTAAGCTATGCACAAGCAACCACCACCTTCCTTTGCACCCGAGCCGCTCCAGTCGTAGCAAGTGAATACTGCTCCTCCAGCCGATGCTCCTCAGCCTCAGCTAAAGCCATAGGAGCGTCCTCCTCCAGTGAAGTTCATCTCGAACGATAGTCATCACTATCCACCAAACTAGTGTGCATGTGCTCCACAAACAGAGAGCCATCCACCCCGAACCGAACCAGGTCCTCACAAAACTCGATACCCTCAGTAGCCCACGAGCTACTCAAAGAGCCTGGGCCCTCTGTCTGAAAAGGCGCAAGTGTCTCCTAGATATACCTCTTGCAAGCCTTCAAAAGCAACCCAGACGCAAGGTTGCAACCTTTGCTCTTCCATTTGCAGGCAGCCGGACGCGTCAATAAAATACGATCCAGCTTAGAAGACTCAAGTACCGGAACCGCCTCCTGCACCATCACCGAGGCAACCGTCAAAGGCATAGCTACGCACGGCGGCGGAACCTTAACCGGAACACTTGCAAGGTCGGCACCAGCAACAGTCTCTGGCACACCGGCATCAGTCTCTAGCACACCGGTAACAGTCTCTGACAAACCAGCAGTAACTGGGGGAGCCGACTCTCTGAAAGTACTACAAACGTCCACCTCCTCCAGTAAGTCATCATCTCCCAAGATGATGTCATCTAAGCCCGCCGCCATCAAGGTAGCCACCGCTACAAATCCCCACTAGCTCCAAGTCATCGGGAGGGATGTCAAGTCCTACTCTCAGCTCTGGCCCTGGTACAACCTCGTCCTTAAGAGCCTCATGCCGAGCCTCCAGGGGAACAACTTCAGATCTTGCTCCAGTCGAACCTGTCACAAGATGAAGCAGTTATGTTATCATATAAGTCATGAATTAAAGCAATCGATTCCAGTCAAAGCAAAAGAACCATACCAGCAGCATCCGACAAAGCTACGCCAGAATGTGGGATCACCTTGTCACCAAAAACCCCAGGCTTCCCGACAAGAACACCCCCGCTAGTGCGACTGGCGCCAGAGACCACCTCGCAGGAAGAAATAAGCTTCCTCCGTTTTGGAGACACTCTCATGTCTGCAACATCGAAGGAGACCTTCTCCTCACCAATACAAGGCTTGTCCACCACCACAGAAGAGGCGAGTAGAGCACCGGGACGACGACCGCAAGGCTTCTCTGATCTTCGAGCATCGGACTCTTGACGATGATCATCAGACCTAGCAAATAGGTCGAAAGAAAAATCAGCACGCTCGCTACTCACAAGGGTTTCCACTGGAAAACTCTTAAGCAAGGGAACTACTTGCTCTGTCACCCAACGCCGATACTTTGGGGTCGCAGCTTCCTTCAAGCCATTCGTCATCCCGGGCAGGATGCTATGGCCAGTGTACCTATCAACAAATGCAGCCCATAGCCAATATGCACCCTGGGCCATGACATCTGACGGTATCTGCTGATCCATCCCAGGCATTTCTTGACGAAACCCCTGCTGACGGGCAAAACGGTAAGACGAATAGTGTTGAATCTCTACAACATCACCCCGTCACTACACCAAGTAGCCGAGACGATAGCTCACCATAAACCAGAAAAGGTGATCAGGGAGCTCCTTCTGGTCATACAAAGATGACTTCGTCACAGTCATGGTCACATCTTCAGACGAAATGCTAAAATCCGTGGGTGACATACACCGTAACACTGAGCGGGCTCTCTCTAATGACGGATGTTTCCCAGCAAAATAAGCATTTAAAGTCCCCCCAATACTTGGCAAGAATGGCACTCCAGAAACATGCCTGCGCTTGGCAAAGATCCCTTTGGAAAATGAAGGGCGATCCACCCATAGAAATAATGCAAAGGGCAAAAGGAAGCAACCCTACCTACTTCCCCTCTCGCATCACCCGCATTGGCTAAACTCCAATAGGTCTGGCTCAGCCCTCAATACAGCGAACAAAGAATGGTGGGCGCCAGGTTGAACATCTCCCCCCCCCCCCCCCCCCTCCTTCCATTCGAGTAGCAACCAGAAACATAGACGGATAGATCACCTCTCCATTCCACGGCAAGGCGAAGCGGCAAAGAAAGATGACCAGTCCCACTGAGCGGTATGTGGTCTTCCATTCTTTGCTCCCTTTCTCCAGGCCGAGCAGCTCCCACGGATCCGGCATCCCCACCATTGACCGCTTTTGCCTCGCCAGTGACGTAATTAGCCGCTTGAAAGACTTCGATGGGCCACCTTTTGAATGCCCCACCGCCCACATCGGATGCTGACTAGGAGGAGCCAACCGGTGTTCGCCTCGGAATCAGAAGTCAACCCAAGAGGAGTGGCGAACTCGATCCGACTGATCGCTCCCTGCCACGATCGCGTACGCTCGAAACAGAAGGAGGCACAACTTCGACACATGATCAGAATCTGGCAAGTCTGCCAGTAATGGGACTTCTTCCTGATAGTAGTTGTGAACTGTAGGAGATCTGGAGATAAAGAGAATATCCCGAAGGCTAATCCCTATTTCTCCGGCGATTGTAAGAAAAGTATTGAAGTCTGAGCACCACAGCTCACACAAGGCACGATACATCTCCTCTGGGTGGCTGTACTCACGAATCGCAGGCTTCACAAAAAGTGCTAAAGGCCTCAAGTCTGGCTCCACCTCCAGCTCCCTAGCAAGCTCCCCCATCCAGTCTCGAAAGCCGCAGAGGTATTGGATATCACCTCGTGACTTGATGTTGATGCCCCAACGTGTGAATCGGGAGCAAATCCTTGAAGCAACTACAAGGCTAGGCACTAACACGTCATCAATATGGTGAAAGGAAAGACCAAGACTCGGTCGCAGCATCTTCATCGGGATCTTTTCATCAGTGAGGATTTTCTCCCCGAGTTTCGTCGACCAGCAGTAGCCATCTGCAATGCCATCCTCCTCAATCCCCTCGTGGATGCAAACCTCAAGGAAGACATGATGCCATTCTCCCGAGAGGAGTGGTGGTGGTAAACCCGTGTCAGTGGGAACTTTAGGTGCTTGCTCCCACAATAGACCTCCTCGGCAATCCAACCAGCTTTTGGAAGTCGCTCAAACAGACGAGTCCTGCAAGGAGATGAAAAGCGCAAGTCAAATCATGATGCAAAGTCAATTTCAGAAGAAAGAAATAGATCAAGGTCAAAAGTCAGAAAGAAAAAGCTAAGTAAAAAAAAAAGGGGCCGCCAGCCCCCTCTTTGTTAAAGACCCTGTAGCCCCCAAAGGGGGCTGCTGCCTAGGTCCGCACGATCTAAAGCCCACAACCCCAAAGGCGGTGGGACCCATTCAAAAGGGGGCCGCTAGCCCCCCTTACCTTTTCCCTATTAAAACCCATAGCTCCCAAAGGGGACGGGGACCTCAGACCCCTGTCGGCGCTCCGCCCGGACCCAGCGACCGCGCCAACCCCTGCCGATGCTCCGCTCAATCTCCAAGCCCACCTGCGCCGCTCCACCCGGTCTCCGAGCCCACCTGCACTGCTCTGCCACTGCTGTTGATGCCGCTCCTACACCGGCCGCCGCCTGCCTTGTGCCGGTCCCGATCGCCCGAGCCGCCCCGTCACCGCTGCCTGCGGCCCGACACCGCCGCCTGCCCGATCGCCTCCTCACGTGCCGCGCTCGGCCCGATCACCTCCGCCCGTGCCATGCCTCGCTACCCGGCTGGATCCCGCCGCCCGACACCGCTACCCGCCGACCTCCATACTGCCACTGCTGTTGCTGATGTACCGTACGAACCAAAGCCCGATGAAAAAAAAAAACAGAGAAAGAGAAACGAAAACCAAAGAAAAAAAAAAAAGAGAAAGAGAAAGAAAGAGAAAAAGAAAGAAGGAGGAGGATGAGGCCTACCTCGCCTTCGATGACCCTACTTCCCCCTCTCGTTGCACCATCCGCATCGTTGTCACCCTCGGCCGTGACGACTCTCCTCCGCCATCGCGATCCCGCGATGAAGAGACGATGACGACCCTCTGTCGAGAAGCAACACCTATGTCTTCGCCCTCCCATCGCCTTGCCGCCCTCGGACTCCGCATAGCGGTCGCCATAAACATTCTTGCCATCTCCGAAGCAAAAAGAAAACCGTAACAAGAGAGATGATCGAAACCCTAGAAAGAGTCTTTGTCTCCAAGCCACCAAAGCCCTTCGTCTCCCGCACTAGCAAAACGATGGGGGAAACAAAAAGGCAGGAGTCCTTATAAAGGTATCAATCCAACGCGAACACGCAAGTCAAGTCCAAGCACTACGTGTTTCCCGTTGGCGCACTCGACCTTGAGGGGGCATTTGTGGGCACCAAAATTAGCCCACGGATTGAACTCGACCCGTATGCAAACTTGGCCCGCACACAACGGCCCACATGCGAACACGGCCCGCACACAACGGTCCGCATACGAGATGGACCCAATACGAGTGGGCTTGCTAAGCCCATAACTCAAAGCCAAAGGGGGGTGGGCCCACCGGCCCCCTTCTTGAAAATCGTGCCCCCTTTCCATAGGGAGGGTGTGGCCGGCCAATAAAGGGGGGCCCATTGGCCCCCCTTCTCTTGGAAATCATGCCCCCTTCACTATGGGGAGGTGTGGCCGGCCATGAAAAAAAAAAAAAAGACAAAAAAAGATAAGAAAAGAAAAATCATAACCACCTTGATGCGGGGGGGGTGACGTGGACGTCTACGCAACCGTATATCCGCGATGATCCCTCGATCAGACGGACAAGATGATGTCGTGTCGCCATCAATTCAAAAGTGCAAAAGATATGGTAACTTATCATCAAAGATCAAGCCATAACAAG
This sequence comes from Chamaelirium japonicum, assembly GCA_947650365.1. Classification (NCBI taxonomy): domain Eukaryota; kingdom Viridiplantae; phylum Streptophyta; class Magnoliopsida; order Liliales; family Melanthiaceae; genus Chamaelirium; species Chamaelirium japonicum. Next base: position 163,373 of record CANTAL010000308.1, read on the forward strand.
CCCATAACCATCCCCACAAAATAAGGAAAGGGATCAAATTTGTTTCCCCCAAAAGAGAATAATATTTTGATGGTTATGGGGGGAGATATGGATTAAACCAAAAAAATTTCTACTATATCTCTCCCAACCTCCCCCCTTTGCCTATAAATTGAAGGGGTGGGGAAAGGCATCAAAGGTCGGAAAAAGCTGAAGACGAAAAGGCTCTGCAAAAGAGGGCTCTAACGCTTGAAGACCGAAGGCTTCGCAAGAAACGAGAAGGCGCATCCCCAACAAAGCGGAGTCGCCCATCGAAGTTCTCATCAAAGCGAAGGCCTTGGGGTGAAAAGGAGTCATTCGCTGCCAGACCTCCATTTGGGATGGCAAAATCTTAACTGGATTGTTAATGGCAGGTGGAGACTCCCGAATCCTGCTAATTTGGTATTAGCAAACTTATACGCTCTTATTAAGGAGATCCCAATTGCCTCAAACCTTGGGAAAGACTGCATCAGACGGAACAAAACCGAATCGGGACTTTTCTCTCTATATACAGCTTGGGAATCTGTTAGAAGTAGTAGTTTTCAAAAATACTGTGCCACAGTGGTTTGGAATGTTTATTCCCCATCTAACCATAGCTTTTGTGTTTGGAGAGCCATCAGGAACCGTCTCCCGACCATTCCTTGGGTTCAAAGGATCGGCATCTCGCTAGCTAACCGTGTGTTCTTTGCTGTCAAGATGAAGAAAACGTGAAACATCTATTTTTTAAATGCCCTTTTGCTAGTGATGTATGGGAGGAAAGCTGTGAGAAAATGGGATGAGACCTCTTAGCTCCAGGAAAGTCCCTCAAAAAAGTTTGCAAGTTCTTCATTTCTCTACCAACAAAAGCTGAGAGGCTTATGGGTGGTGCTTTATTGACCACAGTGGTTTTTTCCTTGTGGTTAGAGAGGAACAGTAGAGCCTTTGAAGGTGAAGCTTCTACCAAATAGGAGATTAACAAATAGATATGTTGAGATTCTTCAGATAGTGGTGTGCAGCAAGATTACTCCACTTACTGAACGACTAATCACCAACTGGACCAGCTCTACTGCTTTCAGACCTTCAGTTCCTATGTCTGACTCGCCAATTAATCATCCAAATAGTTGTCTTTAATTTGTGATTGTTGTGCTCTGCTGCTATGTTGTGTGCTTGTGAGACTTTGGGTCTACTTCTATGGTGCGGTAGATGGTGGTTCTGTCTTCTGGATGATGGTCTTGCAGGAACGAGGGTCGGACTGCTTCTATGGTGGATACCTTTGCTAGTATGGATTGCAGTTTGTCTAACTGTGCATGGGGACGAGCTGCTCTTCACTGCTGTGGTGCGGTGGAGGCTCATGCTCGATCACTTGGTTTGCATGGTAGTTGTTGGGTCTCGCCTATTTGGTTTCTTTGTTCTCGGGAAGGCCCAAGCCCTTCTAGTTCCTCACCTTCAAGTCTACTGGCGGAGGGCCCAAGTCCTTCTAGTTCCTTATCCTTCATCTTGTGATGGGCCATTCAGCTGGTGGCATTTGGCTCTTGAGCGTTTCATGTTCGGGTTGGAATTCAATCTTCTTTGAGTTGGGAGGAGTGGAAGTCTTCTTGCACCCTTAGCTATTTGGAGATGACGGAGGGCCCAAGCCTTTCTCATTCCTTATCCTCTCATTCCTTATGTCTGACTCGCCAATTGATCATCCAAATAGTTGTCTTTAATTTGTGATTGTTGTGCTCTGCTGCTATGTTATGCGCTTGTGAGACTTTGGGTCTACTTCTATGGTGCGGTAGATGGTGGTTTTGTCTTCTAGATGATGGTTTGCAGGAATGAGGGCCGGACTGCTTCTATGGTGGATGCCTTTGCCAGTATGGTTTGCAGTTTGTCTAACTGTGTATGGGGACGAGTTGCTCTTCACTGTTGTGGTGCGGTGGAGGCTTATGCTTGACCACTTGGTTTGGGTAGTAGTTGTTGGGTCTCGCCTATTTGGTTTCTTTGTTCTCGGGAGGGCCCAAGCCCTTCTAGTTCCTTACCTTAAAGTCTACTGGCGGAGGGCCCAAGCCCTTCTAATTCCTCATCCTTCATCTTGTGATGGGCCATTCGGCTGGTGGCATTTGGCTCTTGAGCGTTTCATGTCTGTGTTGGAATTCAATCTTCTTTGAGTTGGGAGGAGTGGAAGTCTTCTTGCACCCTTAGCTATTTGGAGATGGCGGAGGGCCCAAGCCTTTCTTATTCTTTATCCTCTCAGCTGGAGGTGGGCCCTTTTACTAGCGGTCGTTGGCTCTTGAGCGTATTAAGACCGGGTTGGCTTTTACTCTTCTTTTTGGGAGGTGCAGAGGTATCTTCTTCCTTGGATAGCTATTTTGGTTAGCGGTTGGTTGGTTTGTTGTGTTAGCCAGGTTGTTTCTTTGTATTTATTTTTCAGTTAGTGTTAAACTGAGTAGCTCTTTAGGGAGCAAAACTCATAGGTAGTGGCCATGTTGGCTGACTAACTGTGGGTTCTTATATCGTGCTTTGTAATTTTTGTTTGTCAGCTTTTATTAATTTATTTATCTTTCAAAAAAAAAAAGTGAAGGCTTTGCACTCGAAGATCAAAGCTTCGACTCCTCGCACGAAGAAGAAAGTTTGGAGAAGAAGGCCCGGAGTTGTCATTACCCCGACGTCTTCAACGATCTTCATCAACTCCGAAGACGCCACAACAAAAGGCCGGAGAAGAAGATCGAAGCCGACAACACCCCGTCGTCTTCAACGAAAGCGTCAACTCCTCGCACGAAGAAGAAAACTTGGAGAAGAAGGCCCGAAGCCGGTGCTACCCCCGCCGTCTTCATCAACAAAAGCTGACGCTACAATGTCGCACGAAGATTGTTGCTACACCCGTCATCTTCACAAGAAGCCTTCAAACTCTGATCACGCCAAAGAAACCCGGAGAAGAAGAATAGCCAAAACTGACGCCGTATCCATCATTTCCGAAGACCACTAAGCCGAAAGAAGAACGAAGCCTTGGAGATATCGCCATCGCCGTTCAAGAAGAAGATCAAGCCAATGCCAAAGCAAAATCCAACACAAGAAACCGAAGCAAAAGCACCAGTAAACCCCGCGCCAAAGCAATGCACGTGCCAAAGCCGAGCAACTACGTACGACGTGTTATAGCTCGTGTGTCCTTAGCGTGGATTTTCTGTATTAACATTAATAAAGATGCCTTTGGTTATTGCTTTAATTAGAATACTACTATGGTATATGTTAATATACATATAATAAAGGACCCTAGAGAACACAGTAGGCCACTGAGGCACATGGTGGATCCATGCTTAGGAGACCCAGTGGACCAGTTATGTGTAGACCTAGAACTAGTTCACAGCTTAGGGATGCCGATCGCTTCACCGAGAATAAGCCGTTGGCAGGTAGAAGATGTGGTGAAGTCTCCACCACGGGAACGTGGGATTTCTATTCACCTGACCAAGCACGATGATCGTGTTGAACAGGAACTAAGACGGTGCACAGTTCAGTGATTCAGACACTGGTGCATAAACCGTCTTACTACTATAGATAATTGTCCTTAACCCTGAGGGACTATGTACACTGGGCCAACCAGTTGTGTGGTGCTTTGATGTGTCAACGTGTGCGGACCTTCCATAGTCCAATACCACGGTACGTTGGGTTACCCGGCTGGCGCTTGAGTGACATGTAACCCCTATAGGTTATCCGGCGTCCAGTATTGGATGGGTGCGTTTTGATGAGTCAATCTGTCCACACAATTAACCCAGGCCTGGTGGTTGTCAGTATGACTGACGACGTTCTGGATGCTAGGCATAGCACCGGAAGGTGTGTGGTGTTATAGATAACAAGTCATCAAACCCTAGTCAGATGATCGATCGGGATCTGACGGTGCTCTCCACTACCCGAGTCGTATTATGGCACCAGTAATAGGAGGGACTGAGGATTATCGGAGTATAGTAGAGAACAGGGTTACGAGGGAGTAACATAAGTTTAGGATCACTAGAGTTTAACTCGCATCGCACTCTGGGTGGCTATACGGGTTAATCGGATTAGGGCTGATTAACAGAACTTTCGGTGTGTCACCGAAACAGTTAATCAAGGATCTGGTTGGAGCTAGAGATCCCGAACCCTGAAGGTTCCACCCTGTCGTTGCGTATAGGAATTGTTCTCCGACCTGGTTGGATACGTTGGATGCGAAGTAGCACGATGGAGCGCAAGCCCGGAGCCTAAGAACCTAATTTATATGGCTCAGAACATATTGAATATAGATCTTAGAATGAGTGGAATAATTTCAGGAGCTTATAGGCGCTGACAGAACTCGATTCCGAGTAGCGCACCTCACTCAATCTCTCTCGCAGTGTTTTACTTTTCGTTTCATCCAGGCTTCACGATAGACACCTGAAACCCTAAAATCCACCCCCCTTTTATCCTTATCTACTAGGGGCTGGCCCTAGCTTGCTTGAATCAATAGGGGACCGGCCCTATAAGAGAAGAAGGGAGAGAGAGGGTCGACCACAAGGTCTCCCCTCTCTAGAAAATCCGAACCTCTCTCCCTCTCTAAGGTTTCGGCCAAGGAAGAAAGAGGAAGAAGAAGGAAGAAGAAGGAGAAAGGAAGGAGAAGGAGGGGATCTCGTGACTAGCCATCGTCTTTGTAACGAATTCCTCCATCGGCTCGTAGTCCTTGCACTCAGAGGTAGGACTTCGAGGATTCCTCAATTCGCAAAGGACAAGGTGCTATCCGACACCTTCTGTAACATCCGCCCCAAACACACAAGATATTGTCCGCTTTGCCCGTGCTCGCACGAGAACTTCCCAGGGAGGTCACCCATCCTAAGACTGCTCTCGCCCGAGCACGCTTAACTGCGGAGTTCTTGCGAATTCCGTAGCGGCGCACGGTTTTAAAACGCGTCTACTATGTTTGGGAGGGGAAATTATATAAGTAGCTCAGGATCTCCTTCTCTCCAGGCGATGTGGGGCTAACTCATGGCATTGTACACCTCACCTCACCTCATCCATTTTGGCATTCCCGCCTCAGGAGTCTTGGCTCTTGGCTATTGGCCTATTGGATCTTGGTCGTCACACCTTCCCTTGCGATTCACGTGCGGTTCATCATTGTTTTGCTCTCTCCGGATCATAGATCCAAAAGGTATGATGATTCTAAACACCTAACTAGATGCATGTATGTCTTCCGTAGATCGTAGTATGCCTCTAGGGTGTCCGCACATATGCTAAGATCATAGATTTGCATATAGATTGTTTTGTAGAATTAATTGCAATGAAACATACACCGTATGATCTTCGGATCTATCTTTTGCTTCCGCTGCGACTCTAATAAGCGGATCCAATTCCAATAATTGGTATCAGAGCACGCTTTGGTGTATGTTTCATGCATGAATTCGTGAAAACATTATGTGAATATATGATGGCATATGTTTTTGTCGGGGTTCGACGTAGATCATGCATATGGATTGTGCTATGTATCATCTTTTTGCAAGTGTCGCGCTGAATAGTAATATATGATTGCATGCCTCTGGGGGTCAGACCCCGGATTTAATTTTGCATTGATTATTATTGTGCTTGTGGGTTTTAAGGCTCTAGATGGGCGAGGATGGAGGTTGACCACCCTCGGATCCCTGGCCATGTTTCTAGGATTGTTTCCTTTTCTTTCTAGCAAAATTGTACACGAACGAGCACTTGCTTGGAGCGTGTTAGTTTTTCGGTCACAGAAAGAAGGAGATGATGATACATCCATGGTTCGGGCAAGCGGTACCATGGCATGCAAAGACCCGGTAAAAGCATGCACGTTGGCGATGATCAGCATCGTCGTCAGAGATCGTGCAGAATAGAAGAGCATGATATCTTGGCTGTGCTATTCAGGTTCAGGGGTTAGACCCTGGACTTGATTCAGTTTGGATGCTATTTCTGTTGATTCTCTTTTCTTAGTGTTTAGAGAACCCCGATGATAATGTGATTATCTATCTTACTTCTGAGTTTGTCTCTAGATCAGGCTTAGGGTTAGTACTAAGTTTATGGATTCATCGGTGTCTCTATATGGTTCTAACACGTGCAAATTCGGTGGCAAGCTAAAAGGAAAGGTGGTAACCGCCCTCGTGGTAGTTCAGGTAGCCAAGTATTGTGCACTGAGATAGATGCAGTGTTAGATTTGTTTAGAGATAACTAATGTCTCCATAAGAAGTATGATAACCCTAGTGGGATGCCCTTTCCCCACATGGTCCTAACGACTAAGTTAGGTTAGGATTTTACTGTGTGATACCCGTTTCTAGATGACGTTTGATGGTAGTATAAACTCATCACGATTTGGTTATGCCACCAATAGGTTGAGGTCCACCGGAGGTTGTCGGATGTCCCTATTTGGCCAGCTTCGAAACCTATAATGAGATGAGGTCTACTATGACATCAGGCATCAAATTGTGAACGAGGCGTCATTCTAGTGGGAGTCCTTTCCACATTGACCTTAGGCTAGGCTCCAGATCTTAGGATTATGGGCAAACTAGTGAAGTATCGGGATCCTTGGAATCTATGTAATGTGATCCTTGCAAGAAAGGCAAAAGCTGAGTATTCAAGGTAGGGACTATGATATTTTCCAAGGATACTAATACTTTGCGGGAAGGTTTGTAATCCTAGTGTGAGCGCGGTAGACCATGGTCTAAGTCTAGAAGGTCATGACCTTTCTAGATATGCATAAAACCTCATAAAGAAGGGATGTGTAAGAGGTTCCCTCCAAAGGGGAGCCCCTGGCCTCCACAATCAATCGGCTAAGGGTCTGGGTGGGAGGTACGCAGTTTGATATTCCCACCGGATGAGAGCTGTGTTTCCTTCTATACTGGTTCGCCTAGTGGTTTCCTTCGGGATATGGAGGATGCAGGTGGCAGTGGGTGACAGATTTTTTTCTTGCACCGCGGGAGCCTATGAACCCCCCTACCGATACCACCTAGATTTGTGGGAAGTATCCGAAAGCTTGTGTGAAGCCGCTGTTGCTGTGCACGCGGGTCACATAAAGTTAGCCAAAAGGAGACTAGGAGGTCTTTCAGTTTGCCATGTGTAATTCTGATAAAGACTGGGTCGTAAAAACCCCGTTGGCAGAAGCGGTTGCATGCTCTCACCGAGATGCTGTCTCTAATTCAAGGCCGATAGTATCAGTACTCAAGCTCAGGGAATTTAGGTTCCTGGATGTCTCCACTTAAGGTAGTGAAGTCATAGCGGCTGGAGTAAATATTATCTATTTTTAAATTTTATAAAATAGATTGTAGTAGACCCTAATTTTTACTTTAAACCATTGTTTACAGAAATCATGACCAAGCTCGACCCCCTTGTCTCCATCCTTAATGATAACAAACTTACAGGACCAAACTACGAGGACTGGAAGCGTAACCTGATGCTTGTCCTAAGGGTTGACAAACACATAATTGCCCTAAGTACCCCTCAACCGGCCATGGCGGGACCAAGTGCTACTGAGGCTCAGATAAAGGAATAGAAAAACTGGCTAGATGCTGATGAGATGTGCAAGTGCTACATAGTGGCATCCTTGCAGACCGTCCTTCAGAAGCAAGTCAAAGATATGGCCTTCGCTTCAGATATGATGCTCTATCTAAAGGAAATGCTTGAGGGTTGTAGTCGGGTAACTCGTTACCTGAACATCAAGAAATTGGTGTCCACGAAGATGGCAGAGAGGACTTTAGTTCGGGATCATATGCTGAAATTATTTGGCTATATGAATGAGCTTGGTTCCTTCGATGTCATCTTGGATGCAGAGATCCAGACGGACATTTTCCTCGCGTCTCTGTCAGGAGCGTTTGAGGGCTTCGTTACCAACTTTAACCTTAACCGGTTAGAGATGTCTAACGTAGAGCTCCTAGCGGCACTCCAGGCGGCAGAGGATGGGATGAAAGCAGGCGCCCAATCCCTGAACGTAGAGCGAAATTCTTCTCTAAGAGCCAAAGGCAAGTTTCAGAAAAGAAAGTCTAAGAAGCCTGTGAAGATGGGTCAGGTGCAGTTGCAGGTTCCTAAGCAGAATGGTCCGGCGAAGCCCAAAGGAAAATATTTTCTATACGGCAAGAAGGGACACTGGAAGGGCGACTGTCGCGCAGCTCCCAAGAAGGCTGAGACAGGTATATCTCAAATCCACATAGTGGAATCCCTAGTAGCATCCAGTTGTTCTCCAGTCTCATGGATTGTGGATTCTGGTTCCACTAACCATGCTTGCAATAATTTGCAGGGGTTCAAGGAGACAAGAAAACTGAGTGATGGGGAGATAATCATAAGTATGGGAACTGAGGTCGTGGCAGAGGCTGAAGCAGTTGGAGATGTCGTCTTGCAGTTTCTTGATGGAAGAAGTTTATTACTTAGAGACATACTTTATGTACCATCCTTGAGACGAAATTTAATTTCTGTTTCTTTATTGAATAATGAAGGTTTTTAAGTTTTATTTGATGCTTCTGGTGTGCCAATTAAATTGAATGGTTCCTTTGTTTGTAAGGGAAAGATACAGAATGGTCTCTATATAATTAACTCCAATCATAAACATAATAACATAACTGAAGCTTGTGTGGTTAATTCATCTAAAAGAAAAAATCCCTCAGATAATCCAACACTCCTTTGGCATCTAAGGCTTGGACACATAGCCTCAGACAGTATTCACAGGTTGGTTAAGGTAGAACTTTTAAGTCCAGATATTTCAGAAAGCCTACCGACGTGTGAGTCTTGCCTGAAAGGCAAGATGACTAAAAGATCTTTCCGAGCCAAAGGTAGCAGATCTCAGGAGGTATTAGAGTTGGTACACACTGATGTATGTGGGCCCATACGTATCCGTACCATAGGAGGCTTCGAGTATTTTATCACCTTCACGGATGATCACTCGAGGTTTGGATATATATACCTAATACGGTAGAAGTCTGAATCCTTTGATAAGTTCAAGGAGTTCAGAGCTGAAGCAGAAAAGCAGACGGGTAAAAGTATCAAGTCTCTTCGATCAGATCGAGAAGGCGAATAGCTATCGGATGAATTTATTGGGTACCTACGTGAGCATGGGATCATATCCTAGTTGACTGCACTAGGGACACCGCAACAAAACGATGAATCTGAGAGGAGAAACCGAACTTTGTTAGACATGGTTCGGACTATGATGAGTTATGCAATATTGTCATCTAGTTTTTGGGGATATGCCCTAGAGACGGCAGCATATACTTTGAACTTTGTTCCATCAAAGTCAGTACCTCTAACTCCTTGGGAGTTGTGGTTGAAGCGAAAGCCAAGCCTACAGCACTTTAGGATTTGGGGTTGTCCAGCACATGTGCGGAAGGACAAGCGAGATAAGATGGAGTCAAAGACTAAGGTATGCCTGTTTGTTGGGTATCCAAAAGGGACAAAGGGTGGTTTATTTTATGATCCTGATGATAGAAAGGTTGTCGTCTCGACGAACGCAGTATTCCTGGAGCAGGATTATTTAATAGACCATAAGCCCACCAGTAAAGTAGTTCTTGAAGAATTACTTGGTACTGATAGGAGTATGCAGACAGAAAACGTAGTGAGAGCCGATACCACTATAATAAACGATATTGTAGAATCGACTCCTATGGAACCACCGCAGGCTCGTCGCAGTGGGAGGACCACAAATGCTCCTAATAGATATATTGGAGAAGCCTTTATGGTAGATCCAGAGTTTCAGGAGGATGATCCTCTGAACTATGACGAAGCGATGGTATCCTCTGACCATGCAGCATGGCAGGAAGCCATGGAGGCAAAACTGACATCGATGTCCCAAAACTCGGTCTGGACACTTGTAATATCACCTCACAATATTAAACCTGTTGGGTGTATAAAAGAAAAAGAGGTCCGGATAGTACCGTTGAGACTTACAAAGCTAGACTAGTCGCTAAGGGTTATACCCAGCGAGAAGGGATCGACTATAACGAAACCTTTTCGCCAGTGGGTATGCTTAAGTCTATCCGGATTCTCTTATCCATTGCAGCCCATTATGATTGGGAGATCTGGCAAATGGACGTCAAGACCGCATTCCTCAACGGGGATTTGGAAGAAGACATCTATATGTCTCAGCCTCCAGGCTTTGTCGTAAAAGGTCAGGAAAGTTTGGTGTGCAAGTTGCAAAGGTCCATTTATGGACTGAAGCAAGCATCCAGAAGTTAGAACATACGTTTTAATCAGGCTATCCAGTCTTATGGATTTGAGCAGAACATGGATGAACCATGTGTTTATAAAAGGAGCGATAAGACTGCAATAGTTTTTCTAGTGCTTTACATAGACGATATCCTGCTCATTGGAAACGATGTTGGAATATTGTCTACAGTGAAGGTGTGGTTATCCTCTCAATTTAATATGAAAGACCTGGGTGAAGTGAGTTATGTTCTAGGGATCAAGGTAACTCGAGATCGCCAGAACAAGACTCTCTCGATGTCACAGTCAGCCTACATAGATACTATCTTGGTCAGATTCAGTATGCACAACTCCAAGAAGGGACTGGTTCCATTCAGACATGGAATGAAATTGTCCAAGAATCAGGATCCTAAGACTCCTGAGGAGAGGGTAGAGATACAGAAGATACCTTATGCTTCGGCTGTAGGGAGTCTGATGTATGTTATACAGTGCACGAGACCAGATATATGCTATGCAGTAGGCATGATGGGCAGGTATCAGTCAAATCCAGGTCCAGGGCACTAGACTGCTGTGAAAAGTATACTCAAGTATCTCCGTAGGACGAGAGATTATGAGTTAGTTTATTCTTCACAGGAACTGATGCCGATTGGATATACGGATTCTGACTTTGCATCAGATCCAGAATCCAGGAGATCAACGTCAGGGTTTGTGTTTTCATTAGGAGGAGGAGCTGTCAGTTGGAGGAGTGTGAAGTAGGGATGCATCACAGATTCGACGACAGAGACTGAGTACGTTGCGGCGTGCGAAGCAGCTAAGGAGGCGGTGTGGCACAAGAAGTTTCTCACGGACTTAGGATGCATACCGGGAGCTCAAGATCCTATTGTCCTTTACTGTGACAATAGTGGAGCGGTAGGACAATCCAAGGAGCCAAGATATCACGATAAGAGCAAGCATATCGAGCGGAAATACTACATTATCCGGGACTTGCGGAAGCGAGGTGGCATCTGCAGATAACATGGCGGACCCTTTCAAAAAGGCGTTACCGACCAAGGCTTTTGAGAAGCACGTGGATGCTATGGGAATTAAGATTGTTGTTCCCCACTAGGCCAAGTGGGAGATTGTTGTAGCTCGTGTGTCCTTAGCGTGGATTTTCTGTATTAACATTAATAAAGATGCCTTTGGTTATTGCTTTAATTAGAATACTACTATGGTATATGTTAATATACATATAATAAAGGACCCTAGGGAACACAGTAGGCCATTGAGGTGCGTGGTGGATCCATGCTTGGGAGACCTAGTGGACCAGTTATGTGTAGACCTAGAACTAGTTCACAGCTTAGGTGATGCCGGTCGCTTCACCGAGAACAAGCTGTTGGCAGGTAGAGGATGTGGTGAAGTCTCCACCACGGGAATATGGGATTCCCATTCACCTGACCAAGCATGATGATCATGTTGAACAGGAACCAAAACGGTGCACAGTTCAGTGATTCAAACACTGGTGCATAAACCGTCTTACTACTATAGATAATATGTCCTTAACCCATAGGGACTATGTACACTGGGCCAACCAGTTGTGTGGTGCTTTGATGTGCCAACGTGTGCGGACCTTCCATAGTCTAATACCACAGTACGTTGCGTTACCCGGCTGGCGCTTGAGTGACATGTAACCCCTATAGGTTATCCGACGTCCAGTATTGGATGGGTACGTTTTGATGAGTCAATCTGTCAACACAATTAACCCAGGCATGGTGGTTGTCATGACTGACGACGTTCCGGATGCTAGGCATAGCACCGGAAGGTGTGTGATGTTATAGATGACAAGTCATCAAACCCTAGTCAGATGATCGATCGGGATCTGATGGTGCTCCCCACCGCCCGAGTCGTATCATGGCACCAGTAATAGGAGGGACTGAGGATTATCGGAGTATAGTAGAGAACAGGGTTACGAGGGAGTAACATAAGTTTAGGATCACTAGAGTTCAACTCGCGTCGCACTCTGGGTGGCTATGCGGGTTAATCGAATTAGGGCTGATTAACGAAACTTTGGGTATCACCGGAATAGTTAATCAGGGATCCGGTTGGAGCTAAAGATCCCGAACCCTGAAGGTTCCACTCTGTCGTTGCGTATAGGAATTATTCCCCGACCTGGTTGGATACATTGGATGCGAAGTAGCGCAATGGAGCGCAAGCCCGGAGCCTAAGAACCTAATTTACATGTGTTAGGGGCCGTAGGGGCACTACAAAAAAAAAACAGTTTTTACCGACAGAAAATATCCGTCGGTAATATTATATTTCCGTCGGTAATACTTTATAGCGACGGAAGAGATTTCCGTCGCTAGTCTGTCAGGAAAAAAGGCGTCGGGAAAAATATGCGACGAACTAAATATTTTCGTCGGTAATAAGACTTAATACCGACGGAAATTTATTGGCCGTCGGTAATATATAAATACTTAATTAAAAATAAAATATATTATTACCGACGTATAATTACCTTCCGTCGATAATATATAGCTTATTACCGACGGGTAGTTGTTTTACCGTCGGTAATAATATAAATATTACCGACGGATCTGTCTTGTCCGTCGAAAATTTATTAATAATTTAAAAAAATTAAAAAGATTATTACCGACGAAACATTTAATTTCCGTCGGTAAAAAGTATGTTTTTTTTTAATATTTACCAAAATAATGTTATTTAATTCCTGTGATTTACAACAATACCATCACAATATATTACCACAATTTATCAAATATTACCACAATTTATAAAATATTACCGTAAATTATCAAATATTACCTAAATTTATAAAACATTATCGCAAATTATCAAATATTACCACAATGCCCGACAATTATAGACAAGAACAAAAAATAACCACATATTATAAAATAATTTTTACACAATCCAAAATTGAGAGAATCTGTGTGCCCTATATCTCAACCACTCTACGCTACCCGGCACCAACGCTGGTGCTGTCATCCCCTGACGCCGCCCGGCTCCTGCAATTAAAATGTATTTATTAAAAAAATAGTTTATATCTATAACTGAGTCTAAGCATTAAGAAATCATAAGTTAGCGTGTTTCGGATTTGAAATAGGTTTGGATTCGATCGGATCGTCATCGGATCGATATTCGATAATTCGTACTTGGAATTATTTGGTATTTCGGACTTGCAAGTGAGTTCTAATTGGATATTTTAATAATTTATGCTTTGATTGACCAATTTACGCTCCGATTGACCAATGTAGAGACTAAGCGTTGAAAAATCATAAGTTAGCATGTTTCGGATTTGAAATAGGTTTGGATTCGATCGGATCGTTATCGGATCGACATTCGATAATTCATACTTGGAATAATTTGGTATTTCGGACTTGCAAGCAAGTTCTAATTAGATATTTTAACAATTTATGCTCTGATTGATCAATTTAGAGTCTAAGTGTTGAAAAATCATAAGTTAGTGTGTTTCGGATTTGAAATAAGTTTGGATTCGATCGGATCATAATCGGATCGGCATCCGATAATTCGTACTTGGAATTATTTTGTATTTGGGACTTGCGAGCAAGTTCTAATTGAATATTTTAATAATTTACGCTCCAATTGATCAATTTAGAGTCTAAGCGTTGAAAAATCATAAGTTAGCGTGTTTCGGATTTGAAATAGGTTTGGATTCGATCAGATCGTCATCGGATCGGTATCCGATAATTCGTACTTGGAATTATTTCGTATTTCGGACTTGCAAGCGAGTTCTAATTGGATATTTTTACAATTTACACTCTGATTGACCAATTTACGATCCGATTGACCGATTTAGAGTCTAAGTGTTGGAAAATCATACGTTAGCGTGTTTCATATTTGAAATAGGTTTAGATTCGATCGGATCGTCATCCGATAATTCGTACTTGGAATTATTCCGTATTTCATGACTTGCGAGCGAGTTCTAATTGGAAATTTTAACAATTTACTATCCGATTGACCGATTTAGAGTCTAAGCGTTGGAAAATCAAACCTTAGCGTGTTTCGGATTTAAAATAGGTTTGGATTCGATCGGATAGTTATCGGATTGGTATCCAATAATTCATACATGGAATTATTCCGTATTTCGGACTTACGAGCGAGTTATAATTGGATATTTTAACAATTTACGATCCGATTGACCGATTTAGAATCTAAGTGTTGGAAAATCATAAGTTAGCGTGTTTCGGATTTGAAATAGGTTTGGATTCGATCGGATCGTCATCGGATCGGCATCCGATAATTAGTACTTAGAATTATTCCATATTTCGGACTTGCGAGCGAGTTCTAAATGGATATTTTAACAATTTACGCTCCGATTGACCGATTTAGAGTCTAAGTGTTGGAAAATCATAAGTTAGCGTGTTTCGGATTTGAAATAGGTTTGGATTCGATCGGATCGTCATCGGATCAGCATCTAATAATTCGTACTTGAAATTATTCCGTATTTCATACTTGCGAGCGAGTTCTAATTGGATATTTTAACAATTTACACTCCGATTGACCGATTTAGAGTCTAAGTGTTGGAAAATCATAAGTTAGAGTGTTTCGGATTTGAAATAGGTTTGGATTCGATCAGATCGTCATCGGATCGGCAACCGATAATTCGTACTTGAAATTATTCCGTATTTCGGACTTGCGAGCGAGTTCTAATTGGATATTTTAAAAATTTACGCTCCGATTGACCGATTTAGAGTCTAAGTATTGGAAAATCATAAGTTAGCGTGTTTTGGATTTGAAATAGGTTTGGATTCGATCGGATCGTCATCAGATCGGCATCCGATAATTTGTACATGGAATTATTTTGTATTTCGGACTTGCAAGCGAGTTCTAATTGGATATTTTAACAATTTACGCTCCGATTGACCGATTTAGAGTCTAAGTGTTGGAAAATCATAAGTTAGGGTGTTTCGGATTTGAAATAGGTTTGGATTCGATCAGATCGTCATCGGATTGGCATCCGATAATTTGTACTTGGAATTATTCCGTATTTCGGACTTGCAAGTGAGTTCTAATTGGATATTTTAAAAATTTACAATCTGATTGACCGATTTAGAGTCTAAGTGTTGGAAAATAATAAGTTAGCGTGTTTCGGATTTAAAATAGGTTTGGATTCGATCGGATCGGTATCCGATAATTCGTACTTGGAATTATTTCGTATTTCGAACCTGCGAGCGAGTTCTAATTGGATATTTTAACAATTTACACTCCGATTGACCGATTTAGAGTCTAAGTGTTGGAAAATCATAAGTTAGCGTGTTTTGGATTTGAAATAGGTTTGGATTCGATCGGATCGTCATCGGATCAGCATCCGATAATTCGTACTTAGAATTATTCCGTATTTCGGACTTGCGAGCGAGTTCTAATTGGATATTTTAAAAATTTATGATCCGATTGACCGATTTAGAGTCTAAGTGTTGGATAATCATAAGTTAACGTGTTTCGGATTCGAAATAGGTTTGGATTCGATCGGATCATCATCGGATCGGAAACCGATAATTCGTACTTAGAATTATTCCGTATTTCGGACTTGCAAGCGAGTTCTAATTGGATATTTTAAAAATTTACGATCCGATTGATCGATTTAGAGTCTAAGTGTTGGAAAATCATAAATTAGCGTGTTTCGGATTTGAAATAGCTTTTGATTCGATCGGATCGTCCTCGGATCGGCATCCAATAATTCATACTTGAAATTATTCTGTATTTCGGACTTGCGAGCGAGTTCTAATTAGATATTTTAATAATTTACGATCCGATTGACCGATTTAGAGTCTAAGTGTTGGAAAATCATAAGTTAGTGTGTTTCGGATTTGAAATAGGTTTGGATTCGATAGGATCGTCATCGGATCGGCATCCGATAATTCGTACTTCGAATTATTCTGTATTTCGGACTTGCGAGCGAGTTCTAATTGAATATTTTAACAATTTATGATCCGATTGACCGATTTAGAGTCTAAGTGTTGGAAAATCATAAGTTAGCGTGTTTCGGATTTGAAATAGGTTTAGATTCGATCGGATCATCATCGGATCGGCATCCGATATTTCGTACTTGGAATTATTCCGTATTTCGGACTTGCGAGCGAGTTCTAATTGGATATTTTAAAAATTTACCCTCCGATTGACCGATTTAGAGTCTACGTGTTGGAAAATCATAAGTTAGCGTGTTTCGGATTTGAAATAGGTTTGGATTCGATCGGATCGGCATCCGATAATTCGTACTTGGAATTATTCTGTATTTTGGACTTGCGAGCGAGTTCTAATTGGATATTTTAACAATTTACTATCCAATTGACCGATTTAGAGTCTAAGTGTTGAAAAATCATAAGTTAGCGTGTTTCAGATTTGAAATAGATTTGGATTCGATCGGATAGTCATCGGATCGGCATCCGATAATTCGTACTTGGAATTATTCCATATTTCAGACTTGTGAGCGAGTTCTAATTGGAAATTTTAATAATTTACTATCCGATTGACCGATTTAGAGTCTAAGTGTTGGAAAATCATACGTTAGCGTGTTTCGGATTTGAAATAGGTTTGGATTCGATCGGATAGTCATCGGATCGGCATCCGATAATTCGTACTTGGAATTATTCTGTATTTTGGACTTACGAGCGAGTTCTAATTGGAAATTTTAACAATTTACTATCCGATTGACCGATTTAGAGTCTAAGCGTTGGAAAATCATAAATTAGCATGTTTCAGATTTGAAATAGGTTTGGATTCGATCAGATAGTCATCGGATCGACATCCGATAATTCGTACATGGAATTATTCCATATTTCGGACTTGTGAGCAAGTTATAGTTGGATATTTTAACAATTTACGATCCGATTAACCGATTAAGAGTCTAAGTGTTGGAAAATCATAAGTTAGCGTGTTTCGAATTTGAAATAGGTTTGGATTCGATCCGATTGTCATCGGATCGGCATCCGATAATTCGTACTTGAAATTATTTCATATTTCAGACTTGCGAGCGAGTTCTAATTGGATATTTTAACAATTTATGATCTGATTGACCGATTTAGAGTCTAAGTGTTGGAAAATCATAAGTTAGCTTGTTTCGGATTTGAAATAGGTTTGGATTCGATCGGATCGTCATCGGATCATCATCCGATAATACGTACTTGGAATTATTCCGTATTTCGGACTTGCGAGCGAGTTCTAATTGGATATTTTAAAAATTTATGCTCTGATTGACTGATTTAGAGTCTAAATGTTGGAAAATCATAAGTTAGCATGTTTCGGATTTGAAATAGGTTTGGATTCGATCGGATCGTCATCCGATAATTTGTACTTGGAATTATTTCATATTTCAAACTTGTGAGCGAGTTATAATTGGTTATTTTAACAATTTACTATCTGATTGACCGATTTAGAGTCTAAGTGTTGGAAAATCATAAGTTAGCTTGTTTCGGATTTGAAATAGGTTTGGATTCGATTGGATAGTCATCGGATCGGCATCCGATAAGTCGTACTTAGAATTATTCCATATTTCGGACTTGCGAGCGAGTTCTAGTTGGAAATTTTAATAATTTACGATCCGATTGACCGATTTAGAGTCTAAGTGTTGGAAAATCATAAGTTAGCGTGTTTCGGATTTGAAATAGGTTTGGATTCGATCGGATAGTCATCGGATTGGCATCTGATAATTCGTACTTAGAATTATTTCGTATTTCGGACTTGCGAGCGAGTTCTACTTTGAAATTTTAACAATTTACTATCAGATTGATCGATTTAGAGTCTAAGCGTTGGAAAATCATAAGTTAGCGTGTTTCGGATTTGAAATAGGTTTGGATTCGATCAGATAGTCATCAGATCGGCATCCGATAATTCGTACATGGAATTATTCCGTATTTCGGACTTGTGAGCAAGTTATAGGTTGTTATTTTAACAATTTGCGATCCGATTAACCGATTTAGAGTCTAAGTGTTGGAAAATCATAAGTTAGCGTGTTTCAGATTTGAAATAGGTTTGGATTTGACCGGATTGTCATTGGATCGGCATCCGATAATTCGTACTTGGAATTATTTCGTATTTTGAAATTGTGAGCGAGTTCTAATTGGATATTTTAACAATTTACGATCCGATTGACCGATTTAGAGTCTAAGTGTTGGAAAATCATAAATTAACGTGTTTCGGATTTGAAATAGGTTTTGATTCGATCGGATCATCATCGGATCGGTATCCGATAATTCGTACTTAGAATTATTCCATATTTCGGACTTGTGAGCGAGTTTTAATTGGAAATATTAATAATTTACGATCCGATTGACCGATTTAGAGTCTAAGTGTTGGAAAATCATAAGCATGTTAGCGTGATAATATGATCTAAACTCAAATTAGTAAGGTTTATATTTTTTACTAATATTATAAAGATTAGTAAGTACCTGATCATGAGCATGAGCCACCGCTAGACCGGCTTATGAAGTCATTAAGCCGATGCTCCAGTGCCCTGCGAGCTTCTCTTTCCTCATCGAGGGCCTTCCTCTCCGCCTCAACCCTACGCTCGAGGGCCTGCCTCTCCGCCTCAACCCTCTGCTCGAGGGCCTGCCTCTCCGCCTCAACCCTCTACTTGAGGGCCTGCCTTTGCTCTTGCTCCGCCTTAACCATGTGCTCGAGGGCCTGCCTCTGCTCGTGCTCCACGTCTAGTGCAGACTGTAACTGAGTGATAGCACCGGTCTGGGTGTCCCGTGCCCTCGAGCGCATACCCTCTCGTCCAAAGTAGGAGGAGGGCGTGACTCCAAGACCCGTACAGAGGACACGGCCGTGCGTGGCAGGTCTGAGCACAGTATCCATCACTGAGTTGACTGATACTGAGCTGGAGGAGGAGCCAGCCTCGCCCGACGGGGTCACCAGAAGTCGCATTCTCTCATATATAAAAACAACCAATGATATTCAATGATATTTTATGGCATACGTATACGAATATATTAATAGTAATTTAATTACTTACCACTTGCGAGGCAACCCTGTCGTCTATAAATGCCTCATTGGTACGCCGCCTCCTAGAGGCCTCAAAAAGGTCAATCCGATTAGGCTCGTGGCCCAAGGACTGTGTTTGTTTGACATATAAAATAAATAGATAAGTTAATATAACATATATAGAGCTTTAAATAATAAAATATTTGTATCATTTACCAGCTGCTGGGCAAGCTGGGGCATGGAGGTCCTTCCCTTCACTGGAGCAGGTGTCGTCGAGGCATTTCTATTCTGCTTGCCTTTAGCAGAACTCGCCTGTGTCAATCGATTAAATTTTGAAACATCAATACAAATTTTTAGTATAATATTAAAACAAGTACGAATCAACAAAATAATAATTATACCTGAAACTGAGGGGTGGCCCAGTGAGCGACCAAAAACAGTAGAACATGTGGTCTCTCGTCACGGCCGCAGCCTGTAACTCCTCAGCCGGCTGGCCGACCAAGTAACCGTAGAACTGGTACAGCTCGTAACGATAATCCCTGTACCGCTCACTCATCGTCTTCCATAAGTCCTCCCGATGGGTGTCGGTTTCCATGTTCTCCCATTTAAATTTCTCCTGCAAAATCAATTTAGAAACAAGTTATTTTATCAAATCAAATTATAAAGAAGTACGATATTATTCTAAAATGCTTTAATGAAACTAACGTACCAAAAACACTTGATACATCCTCTCCTTATAGGATGCATCAATGTTCTTCCACCCCCTTATCCCCACAACTGGGGCATTCCTCTCCTCCCGTACTATCATACCGACCCACGTGGCGACGTCAGAAGCGTGCTTGCCCACAAAGGTCGTGCCGCTCCATTGTAGGGAAAGCGGCTCGCGTAAAGTCGATAAGCGCCGGGCCATCGTCATGCCCCGGTCGCCTACGTGCCTGGTGATCCTCGACCCTGCAAATAAAATATACATCAGTACTGAACAAGTATTTACAACATGTATAAAACTTTAGATCTAAACATTACCTGTGGGTATAGACGATGTAGCCGAGTGCTGAGCACTGCTCGAAGCTCCGGAGGCTGTGACCTCATCAGGAGCTGGTGTAGAGAGAGGAACAGCACTACCAGATCCGAAGGGCTAGGCCTCGGACCCTGGGGTGGCAGCTGGAGCGCTCCGAGCTAGCCCACCCCTGCCTCTACGAATCCTCGACCGTGATGCCATCTGAAATAGTTTAATTTACATATGAAACAATATGATTTACATATGAAACAATATGAAACAGTTTGATTTACATATGAAACAGTATGATTTATATATGAAATAGTTTGATTTATATATGAAACTGTATGATTTACATATGAAACAGTATGAAACAATATGATATACATATGAAATAATATGATTTATATATGAAATAATATGATTTATATATGAAACTATTTGATTTAAATATAAAACAATTTGATTTACATACGGTCTAGTCATTTTGTGTCTCATCTCTGTCTCTCTCATTGCATCCCTCTTCTATCATTTGATCTGTATTCGATGTCCAGTTTATATTGTCAACCTCTTTATTTTCGTCGTGTACTGTGTCGACAATGATTATCTCATCATTCTGATATATATCCAAATCATCATCGACGACCCCCGCATTCTTGTCTCCTATGTCATAAAAATCTCTCGGTGGTGACCTGACTACAATTTGCCAACCTGGAGGAGAGCATTGTGTATGGCTTTTTTTTAGCACATCCACGGAGGCAAATTGTATGGAACTAGGACAACTGGCCAAATGTTGTACGACACACTCATATTCTCAAAGGGATTGAAGCCATCGCTAGCAAGCCCTAACCTGACGTTGCGAACTTCACATGTGAATTCAGGATAGGTATGATCAAAATCTTTCCACATCAGAGAGTCGGCCGGATGTCTCATAACCCCGTCATCTGTACGTTCTCATGCATGCCACCTCATGTGCTCAAAAGTCTTTGATGACATAAACAACCTCTGAAGCCTGTCCCTAAGCAGGAAGTATAGGAGAACCTTTGCAGATATATTTTTCTTCCTTCGATTGGTACTAGACTCGGCATCCGTCTCTTTATATCTCGTTGCTCCGCATATATGGCATGACCACGCATGTTCGTACTCTTTCTGGTACAACATACAATCGTTCACGCATGCATCAATTTTCTCATAACCCAGACCGAGATCTTTAATTGTCTTCTTCGCCTCGTAGAATGATTTTGGTACTGTCTTACCTATAGAAAAAGTCTCTTTCAGCAACTCTACCAATATATTAAATGACTTATTACTCCAACCATTGAGGCACTTCAAATGAAGAAGTTTTACAGTGAAAGAGAGTTTTGAAAACTTCTCACACCCCGGGTATAGAGGTTGTTCGGCATCCTTAAGCAATCTGTAGAACTTGTCCGCTTTAATATTGGGTTGATCACCTGACGATGTTTCCGTGCCTATTCCACCTTGCAAATCATGTATCATACCATGTATGTAATCGTCATCGTCTGTATTAATATTATCATCATCGATTACTGTGTTTGCAGTTTCACCGTGAGCTGTCATGGGGACTGCATCTAGCTCCTCACCGTGCGAGAACCAACAGGTATAGCTAATGTTAATGTCACGCATTACTAGATCAACCTCACATTCCTCTCGAACCTTTCTAGTCACCCTTCCGCAGTCTATACAGGGACACACAATTTTTCCATCAAGCGGTGCAAGACGCTCAAATGCAAAATCCAGAAATTTCCTGACTCCTTCTCTGTACTCTTGGCTCATGTGATTCGAATTACGCATCCAACTCTTATCGATCGAAGACATCTTCGTCTATCTGGCTATACAATACCTGCAGTAATTTCAAACAATGTTATAAGACTCTGCACAATTTCGGTTTCGGTTTCCGGGTATGGAACACCGAACCGAAACTTCTACAGGCCATCAACATCCCTAATGGATGGATGTATTATGATGAGTAGACTAGTCACATAGTAAACCTAGGGTTGGTAAACCGACCATTTCACGCCCCCTTTAATTCAGTTATGATCATATCAAAATTATCAAACGAGGAAATTATGTAGTTGACAAAAGGTGTATTATGCTAAATATTTCAAACTTTAGGAAGTGATTTGGAACAAGATAAACTACAGGAGGTTTAAATGTTTTTTATCTAAACATAGGGGAAACAAAGTGTAATTTACCTTTCTAATTTTAATATCGCTTTCGAGGTCGATTTTGATCGGTCAAAAATATAAAATTTATCGGATTTCAATTAATTTGCTGGTGGAAGTTTTCTTTTTTCCGAGGAAAGATTTTGGTGGAAAATTTTCAGATTCCATATCAAATTTTGATCAATTCCGGTCAACTATCGATCTGTTATAAGAAAAATTTATAATGGATAATAAAAATAGAATTTATCACTGGAAAAGATAAAATTTTTACTAAAAATATAGAATTTTTAGCAAAATTATATGGAAAAAAAAAGATGTGATGTCGGATTTCGGTCAAAATATTCGTTGTTTTGATCTATATTTCATGGTGTCGGACCAAAATTTACTTCTATCAAAATTTTAGATAATTTCTAAGTCTAATCATTAAAAAATTAAAAGATATATTTCAGTCACCCTGTAGATCAAAAAATTTACTTATCACCTTGTAGATCAAAAAATTAACTAAGGGGGAGAGGGAGGAGGAGGAGGAGGAGGAGCTTACCGGAGGCCTGGAGGAGGAGGAGGAGGAGGAGCTCGCCAGTCGATCGGTGGCGCAAGAGAGGGGAGGCCGGGGTGGCCGGTCGGAGGGACGCGAGGGAGGCCAGGGAGGGGTGGCCGGCCGGAGGGATGCGAGGGAGGGAGGTCGGGGAGGGGGGCCGGGGGGAGGGGGCACGATTTAGAGAGAGGGGGCGGGATAGGTATCGAAACAGAAACAGAAGGGATCGCTGATGGTTATTTAGGTCATGGTTTTTACCGACAGAACTTATGACTTCCGTCAGTAAAAAGTTAATTTATACAGACGGATATATATGTTCCATCGGTAAATATCAACGACTAATCGCAGGGTTCGTAGGGTTCCATTTTTTCCAGAGAGCCGGTAAAAACCCTGCGATTAGTTGTTTATTTTTACCGACGGAAATATATAATGAAGTTTTACCGACGGAAATATAAGTTCCGTCGGTATAAAGCAACGACGCATCGCAGGGTTACATTTTTTCCAGAGACCCGGTAAAAACCCTACGATTAGTCGTTGCGTTTTACCGACGGAACTTATATTTCTGTAGGTAAAACGTCATTATACCGATGGAAATATATGTTCCGTCGGTACAAAGCATCGACAAAACGTAAGGTTTTATTTTTTCTAGAGACCCGGTAAAACCCTGTGATTTGTCGTGCTTTTTACCGACGGAACTTATATTATCCGTCGGTAAAACGTTATTGCCGACGGATAATATAGAACCGTCGGTAATAAATTTGCAAAAAAAAGTAAAAAAATCTAAATTATATTACCGACGGAAATTATTTCTCCCGTCGGTAAAATTTATATTATTACCGACGGAATTAAAAATTTTCGTCGGTAAATAACCTATTTCTTATAGTGGGGTATTTTGGTAAATACTGAAATATAGCTCAGAACACATTGAATATGGATCTTAGAATGAGCAGAATAATTCCAGGAGTTCATAGGCGCTGGCGGAACTTGATTCCGAGTAGCGCACCTCACTCAATCTCTCTCGCAGTGTTTTACTTTTTGTGAAGGACGTTTTCGTCCAGGCTTCACGATAGACACCTGAAACCCTAAAATCTGTCCCCCTCTTATCCTTATCTACTAGGGGCCGGCCCTAGCTTGCTTGAAGCAATAGGGGACCGGCCCTATAAGAGAAGAAGGGAGAGAGAGGGCCGGCCACAAGGTCTCCCCTCTCTAGAAAATCCGAACCTCTCTCTCTCTCTAAGGTTTCAGCCAAGGAAGAAAGAGGAAGAAGAAAGAAGAAGAAGGAGAAAGGAAGGAGAAGGAAGAAGAGAGAAAGAGAAGGAGGAGATCTCGCAGCTAGCCATCGTCTTCGCAACGAATTCCTCCGTCGGCTCGTAGTCCTTGCACACAGAGGTAGGACTTCGAGGATTCCTTAATTCGCAAAGGACAAGGTGCTATCCGACAGCTTCCTTTACAATTCGCATGCGGTTTATCATCGTTTTGTTCTCTCCGGATCATAGATCCAAAAGGTATGATGATTCTAAACACCTAACTAGATGCATGCATATCTTCCGTAGATCGTAGTATGCCTCTAGGGTGTCTGCACATATGTTAAGATCATAGATTTGCATGTAGATTGTTTTGTAGAATTAATTATAATGAAACATATACCGTATGATCTTCGGATCTATCTTTTGCTTCCGCTGTGACTCTGATAAGCGGATCCAATTCCAACACGACAGTCACGAGCAAAGCATCGCACGTTCTAGACGATACGACGCGAAGTCCGAAGGAATTAAAGCTTCGCAAACCTCTACCCGTCTATATTCAAGCGCAAACGTCAAAGCAAAGCAAAAGTCAGAGCCACACCAATGCAATGCCAAAGCCGAAAGCAAAAAACCAAAGCTGACGCCAGAAGTACGATCGACACCGCGAATCGACGATCAAGGACATCGAGATCTAGCCAAAACCGAGGGAGACATGAAGACCGAGGAACGAAGCCAAAAGCCCCCTAGCCGAGAAAGCGCGAAGCACGGAAGGGACAAAAGCAACGGCGAAGACTCCTTAGTCTCTCAAGAAACCCTCACCCTGTAAAGATCTCTGTCATGGGCAACCCCTCCAGAGCTCTCGCACGAAGTAACGTGGAGACACAGAGCAAAAGGACCCTCCAGAGAATCTCTCCCATAATCTCCTGATCAAATCTTTACCGTACCTGGCTCACCACCCCTGAGTCCCCGGGTCCCGGCCTTGTTATCTCTGTGTGTTCAAAATAAAGGTGACCTGGATCTTTTTTTTGCGCATACAACGCAGAAGAGAGAGAGAGAGAGAGAGAGAGAGAGAGAAAGACAGCACGGAAGAGAGAGAGACACACAGAGAGAGAGAGAGAGAGAGATAAAAAATCGGTTGGGGAGGATTAGTTAGAGAGAGGGCGCGAGTGATAGAGAGGGCGTGGAAGAAAGAGAGAGATTGTGCGAAAGAGAGAGAGAGAGAGAGAGAGAGAGTTTTAGTTAGAGAGAGAGGGCGCAGAAGAGAAAGAGAGAGAGAGGGCGCGAAAGAGAGAGAGAAAGAGAGAGAAAAACCGGTTGGGGAGGGATGCCCCTCCGAATGAATCCCAACGTTTCTATCATCGATCGCACTCTCCTATACATCTCACTCACCTATTGCTTGACCGAATCAAAATTAATCATCATTTATTTCGACGGTCAAAAACTAAACTTCGTTTATCTCCCGAGCTTTCTTATTATATTATATACTAGTGCATGCCCGTGCTTGTCGACACTGCAGCAGGCCGCCTTCAGCGGCAACACACCTATCGGCACTGCAAATGGCCGCCTTCGATGGCAACACACCTGAACGCCTTCGGCAACAAAACACTTTCGACAACAACAACGGCATTCATAGGATCACCCATTTCCTCGTCCATACTGATTGGTACGAAGCAGGCGCCTTCGGCACGACCAACTCCCCCTCCCCCTATAATCGATCAATCACAGTTGTCTCTGTTCGAATGGATTCCTCGAGATCGACCCGATGGTTTGGGGCGGCCGTAATTTCAGCAGGCGGGTTTATAGCCGTTGATGCAAACAATGATCACGGGATGAACGGTTTAAGTTTAGTGCAGTTTCAATGGGCTGGGATTTTAGGGGTTTAGTGCAGTT
Organism: Chamaelirium japonicum; assembly: GCA_947650365.1. Classification (NCBI taxonomy): domain Eukaryota; kingdom Viridiplantae; phylum Streptophyta; class Magnoliopsida; order Liliales; family Melanthiaceae; genus Chamaelirium; species Chamaelirium japonicum. Next base: position 189,263 of record CANTAL010000308.1, read on the forward strand.
TAAATGGGTTGGAATTTGAAACCAAGAAGGGATTGTGCGTTGATTTTTGAACGAATGGTTAGATCTATTCGGTTCATTTTTATCCAGTCAGCTTGTCCTAGTCAGGCTTTTTTGTTCCGTTTTGTCTAGTCAGCACAAAACCGGTCTCTTGTTATATAGATATGCAAAAAAAAACCTAATTTAAAAAGCTGTATTTAGAATTACAAAATCAAATTAGAACCGGATCAAGATCTGATTGGAACCAATCATGACCCAAATCAGGATCCTTGGACTTTAATCGTACACGGTTGGAACCGCATATTGATCAGATACGGTAAAACAAAAAGTAGGGAGATTTTTTTTTTGCAAGCAAAAGTTACCTCGAATCATACCACCACATTTTCCATGGATCCCGATTCGCTGTCCCCCTATCCCATATCTCACAAAGTCGTTAAGATTTTTTTTTTCTTTAAAGAAAAACACCCGCTTTAGAGAAAAATACCAAAAGGCACCACCATTTACATGGGATAGATATAGTACACTCGTATGATTCTATTCCCACAGTGTCCGAAAAAAGAGGGGGGGAAATGAAAAACGCCCCCCGAAAAAACAAACCGCTTCTTCCGTTGCCATAATAACGGACGTCGAATCTAACCGGCCGACGGGGCGGGACCCATCCCTACCAACTCAGAACTCCCTGGGATCCACGAAGATGGAGGCCCCCGGCGGGGCCTTGGTCCAGTCCCCGACGGCACCGTCGCTGTAGTCGTCGGTGAGGCGCTTCACGCACCACAGGTCCTCCGTGCACGAAAGCCGCCCCCAGCTCGGAATCCCCGCACGCAGCGGCTCACACGCCGCCACCTCCGCCGCCACCACCCCGCAGCCCCCCTCCCTTGCCAGGTTGTGCGCGTGCCCGCACAGCGCACGCACCATCCTCGCCGCGCCCGCACCCTCCCCGCCGATCCCGTACAAAAAGTAGACCCCGAACGGGCGGAACAGGTCCGGCACCGACGGCACCCGTAGCCACGGCAGCGCCCGGTCCACCGCCCGGCTCGCCCCCGCAAGCCGCCTCCGCCACTGCCCCGCCCCGCGCACCTCCAGCCGGAACACCTCCTTGCAGTTCCACACGCTCAGCACCGCCCACGACTCCGGTGGGTCGGCCAGGAAAGACACGATCCCGACGCCCCCGCGGAGGAAGGACGACTCCGGCGGGACGGCAATGAAGGTGCCGAGGGAGAGCGGGTTGGCGAGGACGGCGTCGATGTCGCGGGGGAAGAACTCGACGGTGGAGAAGCGACGGCGGTAGAGAAGCTCGGCGTCGGCGGGGGCGAGGCGTAGGATGGCGGCTCGGCGGCGTGGGACCGGGAGGCGGTGGGCGAAGACGGGGTGGACGAGGATGGAGGGGGTCCGGAACTTGGAGTAGCCGCACCGGCCGGTGAAGAGGCTAACCGATGCTTCGTTGTCCCTATCGGTGGCCATGTAGGAGTACTCCGCCCCCATCTCTCGGAACCACTCCTCCAGCTTCCGCACCAACTTCAGCCCGATGCCAACTCGCCTGTTGATTCGGTCATTTATTATGGGACAAAATAAATTAAAATCGAATAATTACTGTATTTATTAGATGATTAAGTAGAGGAGGCGGCGGAGTTACCGGTGGGAGGGGGAGACGCGGAGGCCAAGGACGTAGGCAACCTTTGTGTAGACGGGGGTGACGGTGTGATGCTTCGCCGCCGAACGGTGGGGCTTCTTGCCGCAGGTCACAGTCTTGATGCAGCCTCGGACGAGGCCCACGATCTCCTTCTCCGGCCCACACGTTTCGGCTACCTTTTTTTATTTTAGATTTTATAAAAACAGCAGAATGCCACGTCAGAAAATAATACTCGAATTTTTTTTTTTTTGAAGGATTACTCAGAAATTAATAAACGGAAATACGTCAAAATAAAAGATGAAAAAAAAAAAAAAGAAGATAGAGCAGTAACGGCTCACCAGCATGAGAAAGACCGGGGAGTGGCGGATGCGGGCGAGGGGGTCACCGAGGAGGTGGGTGAAGAGCGACATCTTACCGCTGGGCCCTACCTCGCACGTCTGCTCGACTGCCTCCGCGCCCCGGCAGTCTTTCGCCGGTTCGAACTCCCTCACCACCACCATCACCCCTTCCCTCATCTCTCTCTCTCTCTCTCTCTCTCTCTCTCTCTCTCTCTCTCTCTCTCTCTCTCTCTCTTCTTATAACTCCCGAATCACGCGTTAGCAGAAAGCTATCAAGAAAGCAAGCAAGAAATTGTGAACAAATCTTTGGACTTCTCACCTCCTTTCCGCCCTCTAGCTAGCTAGCTCTTATGTCTACTAACCTATTAGCTCTCTCTCTCTCTCTCTCTCTCTCTCTCTCTCTCTCTCTCTCTCTCTCTCTCTAACACACAGAGCACACACTTGACTGTGAATCTATGATCTTCCCCTTCTACTCTGGGGCGCTGGTGATCATTGAGGGGTTTTAATGAGGTGGTGGGTGTATATATAGCCCCCTCTTTTCGTGGCGATATGATGGTGAGGGACCGGGAGGGGTAGGGAGTCGGCCGGGTTCAGATGAGGGGGCCTCACTTTCTCTCTCTCTCTCTCTCTCTCTCTCTCTCTCTCTCTCTCTTTCTCGGGCAGTAATAATAGGAAAGTAGGAAGTGGCGTTAGGGTTCGTAACGGAGATGGGGCGGCGTGGGAGTTGAGGCTACGGGAGGGGAAGGGGGCAAACTGGCGGCTGTGGCTGCGCCGTCTTCTGCTCTGCTATTCCGCCGTTTTTCCTTCCTAATCATTTATGTCCTGCCGACGGGGCATTCATGAAATGAAGCGCCACGTCATCCATCTCTTCCTTGTAGATGTTGGTGATGGGCCCTAAATTTCCGTACACCCATACCCATACATGGATCGAGTTTTTACCTGATTTAACGTCAGTAAAATATTCCAATAAAAAAAGAAGAGGGACAGTGAGCCGTGGAAAAAAATCGTTCTAGTTTAAAGGATTTTAAAATTCTACGGATGAAAATTTCCTATACAGTATTTTTTTTTTTTTTTTTTTTTTTTTTTTACCTGCCACCGAACTAGTGAACCTAACGGAGCTACTCACCACCATCAAATCGGAACTGCTCGTCACCACCGAACACCAAATGTCGCCGAACCGAACCTAAACCTAAACCTAAACCAAACCCTAAGATGAACCGTTGGCTAAATATCACTAGTGATAGTCTGTAAGAACCTGTTAACGGCTAAACATCGCTAGTGATATTGATCCAATATATGGTTTACATCAGACAAAGGAGCCGTGCGCTCCAACACCTGTTGGAGAAAAGTATTGTTCAAATAAAAATTACCAAATGAGGAAATTAAGTAGTTGATAAAAGAGATATTGTGCTTACATTTCAAACTTCAGGAAGCGATTTGGAACAAAACAAACTACTGGGGGGTTACTGTTTGGGGCTAAACTTTAGGGTGGCAAAGTGTAATTTATCCTTAGTTTTTAGGGGACTTAGGGAGACGCCTCTGACAAGAGATCAATTTAAGGGGAAGGACATCCAATAAGATGGTGTCGCACCATGTCCCCCTTGAAAAGAATGAAATCGGAGCAAGTCCCACAAATGACTTTTATCCCCATTTAATAACCAAACTACCCCTTAGTGCATGGCCCCTCCATCCTTGTCGCTACATAACTTAATCCATTGGTTTGCTACAGTGATTTAACAGTAGCAAAATTTTTTATAAAAAAATCTGTATTGAAAAAATTGCTACAGTGAAATCACTATGACAATTGTTATTCAATTCGATAATAAATAGTAACAATCTGAAATCTTGATATAATATTTTTTGCTACAGTGAAATCACTATATCAATTGTTACTCAATTCGTTAATAAAGAACAACAATTGCTATAGTGGTAGCAAAGAGTAACAATTCAGTGATAAAAGACTAACAATTGCTACAGTGATTTCACTGTAGTAATTTTTCTTATCAAATCTTGTTTTTTTTAAAAAAAAATTGCTATAATAAAATCACTGTAGCAAATGTTACTCTATATTACCGGCAAGGCCGGTCCTGAGATTTTTAAGTCCTAGGACGAAAATTAAGAATAAGGCCCTTTTATACATACTAGTAGACATAAAACTAACATAAAAGTAAAAAAATTTAATAGAAGCAAAATATTACTTTATATACATTGTTGAATTAAAGCTAACATAATTAACTTTTGGTTTTTTTTTACTCACACCCCCACCTTTTATGTTGAAATTTGAGTTACACCCATACTTTCTGTAAATTTGACTTTAGCCCCCACGTCGTCACCTGACCATCAGAAACCTGTTAAAAGTTGGTTTTTTTTATTGAATTATGCCCCCACTTTTAATTATGTCAAAATTTGAGTTACACCCCCACTTTTAACAGGTCACTCAAGTCAATAGATGGACTGGGGGTAAAGTTAATTTTTTAGAGAAGGTGGGAGTGTAACTCAAATTTTGACATAAAATGGGGGAGTAAGTAAAAAAACCCATAAAATTTTTAGACAACTAAACTATAGAAAAAAAAATTAAAACTAACATACAATCAGTTTGTATATCTTGTTGAATTTTCTAAATAACAAAATTGATATGTACATTCCCATAAAAAAAAAATTAAGAAAAAACACATATAACCACTCTTACACTTCTCCAAGTTGCACTTGATTACTGTATTCGTCAAGAACCGCAACAGGGATGTCGCAATTAACTGGTTTACCCCGACTCGATCGTATTAGGACGGGTTTGGGATGCTAAAAAACGGATTTGGGATAGGTTTGAGATTTAAATTTAAAACCTGATCGGGTTTGGATTTTACTCCAACATGCCCCGACCCGACCTGACCTGGTTATATAACTTTATGAATAACTCCGCACGCGTTCTCAGTATTAAATCGTAAAACATTTATTTTTTGAAGTATAAATAATTCTCAAATAATTCATGAATTAATATTTACTGAATGATTTTTTCTAAAGCATGCATAGTTACAATACTTATCGAATTCTAAATCATTCTCCAATTATTGATTAATTTGTATAAGATGTTTTATGAAGTCGACCCGACTTGACCCACAAAGCATGAACGGTGCAGGGCGGGGCGGGGCGGACACGAGTCTTCCCATTGCTAATTGGGATGGGTTTGGAAAATGCCCTAAAAACCCAACACAGATTTGGGACAGATACGGGGTGTGTTCGGGATACGGCCGACCCATCCCAAACCCAACCCATTGCCATCTCTAGGCAATACAATCAGAAGGTGCATAGGAGGAAAATTACAATCAAAACAAATATGATACTTATCTAAGGTATATGCACACTCATTAGTCCTTCGAGGGATGAAATGAAAAGAGAGATAAAAAAAATGTTCTTCTGAAGACTCTTGCAATATGTAATGATATTCGACAGCAGCCAAGGAAGAGTTAGATCCCCCTTCTAGAGGATATGGACGACTTCCTGACAGTCTCACTTAATATGCACCTTAGCATAATTAAAAAGATAAAAGCAAGATTATTTTGGTAATCGTGTAAAATTTTGACATTGACGTTTCATTGTTTCAGGAATGAGCAGTTCTAATGAATTACGTGCAGAATTTTTTTGCACGATGGGGCCCCGTGCAGAGGCCATAACTATTTGTTTGGGTTTTGAGCCCAAATACAAGGCAAAAGCCTAGAGATTTTGGGCTTTTCTTCCCAAGTGGGGCAGGCCCGTTTTGAACATTTTCTTAGCGCTAGTTGCCCAATTGGTACTAGAGTATACATAATTAAAAAAATAATTTGGGGTCCCTCTAATAGTGGGTGCCGCGGCGGTCGCCCACGACGCCCATGCTCAGGGCTGGCCCTAATTATCGAAATGTTACACTTCAAGCGATTTCGTTGTACCCCCACGAGTTGGAGTAAAATGGTTGTTTTTCAAATGGTTAAAGGGTAAAATGGATTTTTTTTAACAGGAGGACTTGGTGCAAAAGCATCTTGGTATCTGTCCTTATTACTATAGTGATATATTGTCGGGGACCTCACGCATATTACCCCTTACTTTTTTAATTATCCGGAAACAGGTAGAAACTCCACCCAGAATTGCATGCGTAATAAAAGCCGAGAATAGATGCACACATGGATCGTGCATGGTTATATTACTTCGTGGTCACTTGTAAACGCCACTGGGCCCATGATTGGTCTGTTTCAGTGTTCCCGTGGGCCTATGTGGCCTACCAGATCCAAGCACCATGGCCTACAAATATCCCTAATTTCACCCAACCTGCTTGCCAAGTTTCTTTTAACCAACCTGACGTGGCTCCCGATCACGGCTGCCTTATGCCTTCCGGTGGGGGCTGAGTATGATGCACTGGTTGGAGCTAGGTGCAACAGACGGCAGTGATTGAGCTGCATCAGTTTGGTCAAAAGAACAGGTTGGCTGAGTAGCACTTTCCTTTCGAGAACTGATGCGTCCACGTGGCGGGACCATCGCCGATCATTTAGGCGGGCTGAACGCAGTTGCCCGTTCCCTCGTCGGCAGATTATTGGGGTGGCTTTTAAACGTGAGCTCTCCCCTCTGCTGTTTTTCCAACCGTTGGTTGAAAGCGAGGGGCGACGAGTGAGAACGAATCATCATAAAATTATATTATACCGTTAACTTCGTATTAATCTATTTATTATTATTATTTTTTGTTGGACCGGTCAAGTGATAAGAGGATAGGACGCTAGAGCAAGATCTCAAAACGATCTAGAGATCAAAACAGGAGAGACAGAAGCTACTATTTATTAATTACATAGTCCCGTGAACATGACAACAACGGCAGGGCTCGCAAGTGCAAACAAGACACAACGACCTTTGAGTGAAATTCGCCCCGCAGTGTCCATTACGAAAGTTAAATAAAGAACCTCTCCAACATGGGAGAGAGAAAGTAGAACCAGGCTAAGAACCTCTCAAATATGGGTGAAACAATGGAGGGGCCCCCAAATTAGAAAATATATATTTTTTGGATTTTTTTGGGTCCGCCCTACTGCTCTCAAATTGATAACTATTTATTTGAGCATGGAACTAGGGATGGCAGCGATACGGTTTAAGACTGAAAATCGCTGTAAACCGCACCGTACGGTGCGGTTTTGGTTTGCCAAAATATAAAATCATCATGGTGCGGTGCAGTTTCGGTTTTCGATTTCGGTACTGTAGCGGTACAGTTTCGGTTTTGACCAAAACCGCACCATTAAAGTCTTTATAAATAAACCATGGTGCACCGCACCACATCGCACCGCATGGTGCGGTTTAGGTTGTACATAATGGTAAATTGTCATGGTGCAATGTAGTTTTGGTGTGACGGTTTAATGTTGCAGTGTGATTTTGGTGTGATTTTGATTTGGTTCGGTGTTGCAATATGGTTTTGATTTTGTCCAAAATCACACCGTTGCCATCCCTACACGGAACACAAGGTTTTGTGTTAATGTTACACCCTAATTAGTAGCTTATATAGAATTCAGCCGATAGGAAAATAATAACTAAATTAGAGAGTTCCCACTAACTTCATCTACATCGGCAATAAATTAAAAAAAAGGTGATTAAAGTATCTCTAACTATTCAAGTTACAAGATAAGTATGATGTCTTCTCCTGCCTCTATTTTATATTTCGATATTTTATGTTTGATGACTCATCACGCAGCATGTTAGTCCGTTACAGCATGCTAAGAAATCCAAGCAACCCTAATAAGGAAGAAAACAAAAAAAGAAATTGAGGGTTGGACATAGTCAACCACCCCAAGTCGTTGTCTCGGTGGATACGCTCCGGATCTAGAATTTTAGGAATCTAGCGAGTCTAAAACATGCTCCTCAAAGAAAGCAAATCTTCAATTTCGATTACATTTGAATCCCAAAAACCAAGATATTTTGACAAAATTTTGTAAAATATTGCTGCCATTTCGAGACATCTATATATTGGGAGAAAGTTTGATATTTTTAAAATATTTTTGTATAAGATACATCATTTCGGTATCCAACAAATACAAGATATTTTACAAAATTTGGTATAATATCTAAAATTTTCATTTCTTCTGAATGGAATGTTACTTAATTGAAATTTTAAAAAAATTCCTACACGAAACATGTGATCGTCTCTATTATCGAGAACCATTGACTTTGAAAACGATGAACATAGAGACCATACGCAGAAGCAAATTGATCGAAACGTACATTCAGCCATAATGCGCCGGTTGACAATTCGCAATAAATTTGATGGAGACAAGTTCTTTCTCATGCTAGATCCAAATTACGATGATGGAAGAAGTATCAAACGATACGATACGATATCGTCGGTGGAAGCCTTCAACTCTGATTCTTCTTGGTGACTAAACTCGAGAAAAAACCCTAAAGATCGATGAGACGAGACAGAAGGGATCACAAAGCCAAACATCCTCTCTCTCTCTCTCTCTCTCTCTCTCTCTCTCTCTCTCTCTCTCTCTCTCTCTCTCTCTCTCTCTCAGTTTTGCACAGATAGTTAGAGAGGGGAAGCCGTAACCTGTTGGAAATCTAATCGTTCTAAACTAGCAAATTTAGGATTTAATCAAATTATTAATATTAAAATTGATTAGCAAAAGTTATTTTTGCAAACAAGGACAAGTCACAAATTTCTTTTAGAAATTGTTTGCCAAGGCAGAGCGGATTCTATGGAACCGTCATTCACCTTGCCGAACTTTTCTAAAAGGGAGATACAATCTATCTAAAATATATCTAATTATTTAGATTTCTCTATTAGATGCAAGTTGATTATTTTAGATCTAATATTAGGACAAAAGAAGAGTTAGAAACTCTGGCCTGTGGTCGAAGCGTGCTAGGCATTGTCCCAAGAATCTTATTGCCCCCCTCGTGCGGGTCTCGTGGTAATGGTTCTCGGAGATACGGCGACCCCGGTCAGGCGACCTCCTTCTCGTCGGCACGACTCCAATAAGGCTTTGCGAACCTCGTGAACTTTCAGGAACCCAGCGACTCGGATGACGATCTTCTCGAATCGGGGAGGCAGCACCGCAGCAGAGCCTTGGTCCGAGAGAGGGAGTCTCTTCGGAGCAAAGGGGCAGCACAACAGCACCACGATACGAGAGAATGGAAGAGTGAGAGGCAGTAAGCAGGGAGGAGTTCCGATTTTCGGAGTGTACACATCCCATGGCTGCACCGGGCCTTATATAGGCCTCGGGCAGTTAATGGGAGGCTGAAAGAGGGGAGCGGTTAATGGGCTGCGATTAAGCCCATTAGCCTCGCACGTTACAGCTCGCAGCGAGCCTGTACGTAACGGCTAGCATGCAGCGCTTCTCGCGTAACGGCTAGTGTCCCAAATAGTAAATAATAAATAGTGGAGGACTTAAAAGCAAAAAAAAAAAAATAGGGCAGGTGCGGACCAGCCCATTTCGGAGGTGCTATCGTGTCCGGGTCCGCGGGCGCACACACACGCGCCGCCCAGCCCATGCCCAAGCCCAAGCCCGGCCCGGCCCAGCACGCACGCGCGCGCGTGTGAGAGCTAGTGGAGCCCCTCCTCTAGTGTGATGACTAGTGGGGAAATTGGGCAATCCTATTTAAGTTGGTAGGAGATTTCTCCCCTTACCGATATGGGACTAAAAACCCCATGTGTTGTGTGGTTTTACAACACACACATCCAACAATCCCCCACATGTGTTTAAAACCACTAAATATTAAATAATTAAAAAATTCAAAATATAAAGTAAAAGGACTTTGCTGGATTCCTTATACTACGCAGTAGGTGTAGGTACCTTCCGGTTTGAACCTCCACTTAGTACAGTTGTATACATCCGTGAGGACTTGATGGACTACGCCTTGAACCAGTCTCATTTATCGGGTTTCTACAAGTAGTACACGTAGTACAATTTTCGATGGTTCTAAGCGGGTTGCGCTATTAATGGCCTTGCGCATATATCTTTTCTTGTATGTTTCTAGGGAGCAGCCCTGGTCCCAGAGTTGCGGCCTCACAACGACATACATATAGGTAAGTCCTAATAGGGGTGTGAGCAAGGCGACACCCCGCCTCATGGGTCTTGGACTTATTAAGAGTTTTAAACTCATCCTACCCCTTGCTTTTAATAAGCACTGACGTCATAGGGACGGGAGCATTATTCAGTGCTCCTTATTTTCAATCACTACTACAGTTTGTTTCTACCCATTGAACCTCCGTGAGGTTGGGTTCCCACTGCGGTGATCTTTCTTATGGGCTTAATCTCATCCCCCTCGACGATTCTAAGACCACTGTCCTAGAGAGGCCCTTAGTTAGATGATCCGCCAAATTCTTTTCGGATCTAACAAAATCTAGGGCAATTATTTGATTCTTCATCTTATATCTGAGAGATCTATGTCTCACTTTCAGATGTCGATTTATTTTCACATCAGCGTTTTCTTGATTACATTTATCAATAGCTGATCGACAATCACAATGGATAGATATAGCCGATAAAGGCTTTTCTATCAATGGGATCTCATATAGAAGATCTCGAAGCCATTCTGCTTCTGTGCTAGTGGTATCTAGCGCTATCATTTCTGATTCCATAGTACTCCTAGCTATAACGGTCTGTTTGGTGGATTTCCAAGATATGGCTCCACCTCCTAGTAGGAATACATATCCGGTTGTGGACTTAATATCTATTGAGTCACTAATCCAGTTAGCATCAGAGTATCCCTCTAATACAGCTGGATATCCACTATAGTGGAGACCGTATGATATGGTTCCCTTAAGGTATCTAAAAATTCTTTCTAACACATTCCAATGGGACAAATTCGGGTTAGACGTATAACGACTAAGTCTATTTACCGCGTAAGCGATATCGGGTCGAGTATAGTTTGCTAGAAAACCTAGCGATCCTATGATTTGAGCATACTCGCTCTGTAGTCTAGGAAGTCCAGTATTCTTTGTCAGATGGGTATTTGGATCATATGGTGTGGATACTGGTTGGCAATCGGAGTCGTAAAATTTTCTAAGGATTTTCTCGACATAGTGGGATTGGGATAACACTAAACCATTGTCCTTCCTAATGATCTTAGTGTTCAAAATAACGTCGGCTTGTCCTAAATCTTTCATGTCAAAGTTTTGGGACAAAAAATGTTTGATATCATTTATGATTTGTATGTTTGAACCGAATATCAAAATATCATCAACATACAAACATAAGATGACAATATTATTACCATCTACTTTATGGTATACACATTCATCCGTTGTGTTGATAACAAATCCATAGGATAAGATAACTTCATCGAATTTCATGTGCCATTGTTTTGGGGCTTGTTTAAGACCATAGAGGGATCGAATTAACTTACACACCTTTCCCTCTTGTCCAGGTGTAGTAAATCCCTCGGGTTGGTCCATGTATATTTCCTCATTAAGATCGCCATTCAAGAAAGCAGTCTTAACATCCATTTGATGTATGACTAGCTTATAGATTGAAGCTTAGGCGATGAGGATCCTAATCGTGGTTATCCTAGCGACAGGTGAGTAGACATCAAAGTAGTCTACCCCAGGTTTTTGGGTAAAGCCCTTGGCTACAAGGCGTGCCTTAAATTTATCTATGGTACCGTCGGGTCTAAGCTTTTTCTTAAACACCCATTTACATCCTATGGTTTTACAACCAGGAGGTAAATTGGTGAGTTCCCAGGTATGGTTTTGAAGTATGGATTGGATCTCGTTATCTATGGCTTCTTTCCAAAAAGGTGAGTCTATGGACTTCATTGCATCTGTATAGGTGGAGGGAGAGTTCTCCACCATAAGTGCATAAAAGTCATCAAAGACTTTCTCTACAGGGGCACGTTTACTCCTCCTAGGTTCGGTTTGGGTTACCGGTTCAGTCTGGTCTTCAGGTTCTAATTGGACTTCAGGTTCGATCTGAGTCACTTGATTAGAACTGAAGGCCTGGTTATTAGTATTAATCCTAGTATTGATCCTAGTCTTATAAGGAAAGATGTTTTCGAAGTATGAGGCATCTCTTGCTTCGATTATTGTGTTATTGGCTATTTCGCTTATTTCAGAGTTAAACACTAAAAAACGATTAGCGTTACTTTCTGAAGCGTAACCAATAAAGATGACATCTACAGTCTTAGGTCCTATCTTCTTTCTTTTGTGATCGGGGATTTTTACCTTAGCTAGGCACCCCCACACTTTTAAATATTCTAAGTTAGGTTTTCTATGTTTCCATACTTCGTATGGGGTCAAGTCATTGTGTTTGAAAGGAATGCGGTTAAGGATAAAGCAGGCCGTCATTAGGGCTTCCCCCCACAAGTTCTCTAGCGCTCCAGAGCTTAGTAACATGGAATTAACCATGTTCATTAGGGTCCTATTTTTTCTCTCCGCTACACCATTGGATTGGGGAGTGTAAGGAGCTGTGACTTCATGGAGTATTCCATAGTCATCACAGTATTCACTTAACTCATTTGAGGTGTACTCCCCTCCTCGGTCTAACCTAAGGATCTTAATGGTTTCGTCTAATTGGTTTTCAACCAGAGCTCTGTAAATTTTAAATTTACTGAGTACTTCATCCTTAGTTTTAATAAGGTATAGGTGGCAATATTTTGAAGCGTCAGCTATGAACGTTACAAAATATCTATTGCCACCTCTCGAGGTTCTCCCAGAATCACAGACATCGCTGTGAATTAATTCAAGTATATGGGAGTCTCGATCGATGGTTTTAAAAGATTTCTTAGGTTGTTTGGCTTCTACGCATATCTCACACTTGTCGAGATTCCTAGTATTGGATTTGGGAATGATATTTAGGGTCATGAGTTTCTTAATAGAATTATAATTTACATGACCTAGTCTTTGGTGCCAAGTGACCGAAGATTCAATATTCAAAATTGTAGATGAAGGATTAAAGACATTCAATTTGAATAAACCATCACAGAGAAATCCTTTTCCAATAAAATTCATTCCCTTAGTGATTACAACTTTATTAGACTCAAATACAAGCTTATAGCCCTGTTGGACTAATAAGGACCCACTAATTAAATTCCTCCTAATCTCCGGAACGTGGTGGACTCCGCGCAGGGTCAGGGTCTTCTCCGACGTCAGCTTCAGGTCGATTCGTCCTATCCCTAGCACACAAGCCTCAGCATTGTTCCCCATGCTTACAGCTCCTCCACCTGAGACCTGATAGGTGGAAAACAAAGATTGATCAGAGCAAACATGAATGTTAGCTCCTGTGTCAATCCACCAATCAAATGCTTGAAAGGTCATGTTAACTTCAGGGGTAAAGAGAACAGACCTGAAAGCGGTCCCAGAAGAGCCAGCTCCAGAGGTCACCATGTTGACTTGGGAGCCGGGTGGCATTTGACCATTCCTTTTTGGATTTAGAGGTGGTGCTGTCTTCTTGTAGAAGCATTGGTTGGCCATGTGATTGGTCCGACCGCAGACATAGCAGCAATGCACTCCTTCCTTCTTTTGGTCCTTGAGATGGTTTGGGTTATGGTTACTATGGTATGGCTTCTTGGTATATGGCTTAGGCTTAGGGTGGAAGGGTTTCTTCTGGAACTTATGTCTAGGTTTTTGGAATGGCTTAGACGGTTGACCCTCTATGTTGTTGACCTTGGGTTTGGATTCAGAGGATCCCTTTTCCCTGAGCCTATGTTGCTCCTCAATTCTAATAGAGTTTAGAACTTGAGTTAGGGTTAGGTCACCTTGGGTATGACTTAGGTGCTTAGAGAACTCAGACCAAGAAGTAGGTAGTTTATCTATAAGACAGGCTATTTGAAAGGTTTCATCAAGGGTGGAACCATTAGTCTTCAGATGTTGGACTAGGTTCTCAAACTCATGAATCTGATCATTCATGGGTTTGGAGTCAACCATTTTGAAGTTGTTGAAGTCTGACGCTTTGAAGCGTTTTACTCCAGTATCATCTAGGCCATACTTACGCTCTAGGGTATCCCATATGTCCTTAGGGTTTTGAATGGTATAATAGATATCATATAGTCTATCAGATAAGGCTCCTAGGATCCTATGAAGGCCATGGTAGTTGATTTCTTCTGGGGTCCTAGTGGGAATGCCAGAAGTTGGTTCAGATTCAGGTTGTGAAGTGGAGGCTCGGGTGCGACGAGTTTGGCTAGACCCGTTGGATACTCCTGGTGCGGTTTCACCTATGGCTGACAGTAACCCAAGTGTGGTTAGCCAGAATCGCATCTGGTTTTGCCACCTCTTGAAGTTAGACCCGTCAAACTTCTCGGGTTTGGCACTAAGGGTTTCACGGTTTGGTGAGGCCATTTCGGACCAAAGTAAGGAGTTGTAATCTGTGGATTAAAAAATAAGTTTTGTCAATTTTAAAGTACACCTAGATAGATTCGACTTTAAGAAGTCCAAATGAAACTTCCAAATCCTAACGGCCAGATGGGCTCCAGGTAGGAGGTGGAGCACTAGGCTCGCTCAAATACCAAGCTACCTTGGGCAATTTAATGCCGGTTTGACAAGCCTTTCTAAACACCGTAGGCAGTGGAATATTTCAATGACGACTTTTAATCTTTTCTATAATCTATGCTTCTAATTTACTTTTATAGAAAATAGTTTTGTAACTAGTAGCAACTAATAGGTAGCACGAAATAAAGACTAATAGATGATCACGTAGACTAACAGATGATTAGTGAGCACGTTGCAAAGAAAATAACTTATGAATGATTAAATTACAATAAGATTCTTGGATTGTTGGAAATCTAATCGTTCTAAACTAGCAAATTTAGGATTTAATCAAATTATTAATATTAAAATTGATTAGCAAAAGTTATTTTCGCAAACAAGGATAAGTCACAAATTTCTTTTAGAAATTGTTTGCCAAGGCAGAGCGGGTTCTATGGAACCGTCATTCACCTTGCCGAACTTTTCTAAAAGGGAGATACAATCTATCTAAAATATATCTAATTATTTAGATTTCTCTATTAGATGCAAGTCGATTATTTTAGATCTAATATTAGGACAAAAGAAGAGTTAGAAACTCTGGCCTGTGGTCGAAGCGTGCTAGGCACTGTCCCAAGAATCTTATTGCCCCCCTCGTGCGGGTCTCGTGGCAATGGTTCTCGGAGATACGGCGACCCCGGTCAGGCGACCTCCTTCTCGTCGGCACGACTCCAAGAAAGCTTTGCGAACCTCGTGAACTTTCAGGAACCCAGCGACTCGGATGACGATCTTCTCGAATCGGGGAGGCAGCACCGCAGCAGAGCCTTGGTCCGAGAGAGGGAGCCTCTTCGGAGCAAAGGGGCAGCACAACAGCACCACGATACGAGAGAATGGAAGAGTGAGAGGCAGTAAGCAGGGAGGAGTTCCGATTTTCGGAGTGTACACATCCCATGGCTGCACCGGGCTTTATATAGGCCTCGGGCAGTGTTAATGGGAGGCTGAAAGAGGGGAGCGGTTAATGGGCTGCGATTAAGCCCATTAACCTCGCACGTTACAGCTCGCAGCGAGCCTGTACGTAACGGCTAGCATGCAGCGCTTCTCGCGTAACGGCTAGTGTCCCAAATAGTAAATAATAAATAGTGGAGGACTTAAAAGCAAAAAACAAAAATAGGGCAGGTGCGGACCAGCCCATTTCGGAGGTGCTATCGTGTCCGAGTCCGCGGGCGCACACACACGCGCCGCCCAGCCCATGCCCAAGCCCGGCCCGGCTCGGCACGGCACGCACGCGCGCGCGTGTGTGAGCTAGTGGAGCCCCTCCTCTAGTGTGATGACTAGTGGGGAAATTGGGCAATCCTATTTAAGTTGGTAGGGGATTTCTCCCCTTACCGATATGGGACTAAAAACCCCATGTGTTGTGTGGTTTTACAACACACACATCCAACATAACCCCCCCCCCCCCTCTATTTTATACACATCGCAACCCTCCCTTCCCCTTTAGTCCTTACCTATTTAGGGTCTCCTTACGGGTTGCGCAAGGTATAACACAACCCTATTGCACTGGAGTTGGGACCCACACCACCTCAAATCCTAGATCCAATCCTGACACAGGTAGGATTGGGCTTGGTTTAAGATAACACATACCTCTGGACCCGATTAATTTAATTACCCACTAAGTCCAAATACCTTAGTGTGCAGTTGAGTCAAAACCCAACAGTTATCTCGTAGCTCGCCCTGTGTTGAGTTTGAGCTCAAAAAAGCGCTAATAATTGTGCTTAACCTCTAGATCATACATAACTAAGGGCTTATTTATCAAGCACATTTCCTCCCTATTTAAAAAAAAAAACAAATCTCGAACAAATAAAGAGAGATGACTCACCATGATACGACGTAACAATAACGAGGAGAATGGCAATGATGGCAAATGATTGGTTCCATCCATCTTGTGGGGAAAAATTTCAGCATATCTTGTGTATCATACAACCATGCATAGGATCTATTGTGATTCAAAAGACATGGGTAGTGGGCCCCACCACATGAGGGTAGTGACTCCCAGCACTCAAAGCGTGGTGATAGGCTGAGGGGGTAGCGTGCCCCATGGTTGTATGGTACACAGGATGTGCTGAAAAAAATTTCTAACCCGTGGAGCTTGCAGGGCAACGTAAACCATGTTTGCCAATCCAAGCGACCACCCATGATAGTGATCGATCGATCTAGTTTATCGTCGTATCCGACAAAATCGCACATAGAGGACTTATTCCTCACGGAACCGAAGTTGTGGGGGACCATTTTAAGTTCCTTTTTAGAGTTTGGTGCAGTAGTTCAATGGATCAAACTTCGAATCATTGTTCGAATCATTGACTCCATCGGTAATTTGCGTACCATTAAATAAAATGCAAACATAATTTACCTTAATGGGTAAAAAAAAATTGGTAGGCACACATGATAGAGATCTCTTGGATGACTAAGAATTTGAAGAACATGGCAACCAATGGAAACGTGACACGATTCTGGAGTTGGTCGAGCCGCAGCCGACCGGCACACCGCACCCGACACGCCGGAGCCGGACAAGAAGGTGGTTTGGTCAGCATTTAGGTCAATGTAGTACAGCTAGGACTTTGAGATCTGTGCCATCTAGATGACGTGTCCCAACACGGCATCTATGAATCTAGCCAGTCTTGGGAGAAGCAGAGGGAAACTAGGTTGACCCGAAGGGTGGTTGGTGGGTTGGCTCGAGGAGTGAGCAGGTTTATTAATTTAGGGTTTTCATATTCCCACCCCGATCTTAGCAAGGTCTTTTCATAAAGGCACCACCGTTACCATTTAACAAAAAATTAAAAGGAAGAGGATGACGGCCGCAGTTGTATGTGTCGTATACGTTGTTCCCTATCGTATGTAGGGCGCCCTAGTAAATATGGTACTCGAGTTGGAGTGCCAATATGAAGTTGGGGGCCCTAATAATTTATGGATGGTTTAAACTACTCATCCCAAACCACGCTATCACCGTGGTTCAGGGTCCGCTTGCGAACACTTGTCCCACCCCATTCGGATCACCTGTCCCTTATAATGTGATCCCCGGGTGTGTTTGGTTATCGGAAATATTTTTTGAAAAAAGAGTTTGCTAGAAAGTAAAAGATAAAAAAAGAATGAAACAAAAAATTGATTGTCCCGTTATTATTTAGTTGTCAAGAAAAAAAAAAATCAAATTTAACATAAAAATACATTAACAAGAGAGATTTTTTTTCCCGTACTTTTCTTTGGTTCTGGCAAGAAAAATATTGAGAGAAAAGTAGGTAGTTATGAAAAACTTATATTCTCTTGTTATTTTCCTGTATATTCTCATCAACCAAACGCACCTCATCTGGTGGTGTGTAGACCATTCACTCTGGAACTGTTAAAAGTGGAGTCGAAGACAACTGTTTACAGATGGACCCCGAATCACGATGACAGTATGGAATCTATAGATAGCGTGGCTCGGGACAACGATAATAAGGGTTTTAAATAATTTATTGGTGCAAATAGCAACACCCTTAGTTTATAGTTTGAGAGTAGTGGGGGGGTCGGTTCTCACTTGTTCCCCACTCTCTCTTCCCTCTCCCCCTTTTTGCTCTCACTTGTCTTCGAATGCCAAACATCCATGACTTAGACGTCCACATACAAGGGGCTATGTTGTTTGTTTTATACAAGGGTTCATTGTTTGGTCAGCAAAGTTCATGGCATCGGGCCCCTCAATCTGACCATGTTTGTCGACTAAGTTCATGGCATCGAGACCCTCAATTGACTCGGGCTCGTACGTCGGTTTGGTCGGTTTGGTCAAGGAGGGAAACTTGGCGTGCCATTTCTTTAGTCCAAATCAATGGCGACCATGTGAGGTGCAGTCCGGCCACCTTTCTTGCTTCATTTTGTGTTCCACGTGTCCCGTCCTTGTCTAAAGGTGCTGCACTTCAGCCCTTTCTCAGCTGTCTCATCTCTAGTCCAAAGGTTTGATTCTCATATCTGTGGTGAGAATCAAGAATACGAGAGATCTTGTATTTTCCAAGAATTCATGAAAGATCTCAAAGGTAGTGAGCTTTTGGGGATGGCCACTCCTTTTACCCTGATCGGGGGACCCAATTGATATGGGGACCCAAGTCCAAAATTGGATCCTGATGGGGGCAACCCATTGATAAGAGTTCAGATCTTCTTCATTCGGTCGGCCCCGGTTGGTGAGCCTATGCGCATCACAATCGCATGATGACAAACGACCAGAAAGTGAATTATACTCCAGCCGACTGCATGTGACTATGATGCGTATCGAGCCTATCGACCAGGTCTGATAGGAGATCAGAACTCCATTGATAAGTGAATACAAGATAGCCTCCTTGTCCGTCTTCCGGCCTCTCGTGCCCCCTTACTTTGTCTATCTCATCACTGGTTCCAATGGTGATGCCAACGCTGTAGGAGGAGGACATATATAATGTCAACGAAATATGGAGTAGAATGCACTGCTTCGGATCTTAATAGGTGTGTCCCTCGGATCATAATTCTATTAAACTAAATTTAATGCACATCCATATTATGATATTCTTAACAGGTAGCAGGTGCCCTTATCAATAGATACTGTGAAAAATGAAGGAAGAAGAAGAGGGGGAGGAGGAGGCAACGGCTGATTGCTCAGAAATTGGTGACGGAGTTGGAGACCGTTAGCTATACCAACACCAGGGTGGCTACAAGGTGCACTGGGTGCCCTTATCAATATAGCAAGAAAATCTTAGGAACAAGTCCGGGTTTTTTTTTTGGGGAAGTTTGACATTAGTCCTTTTTGAGAGATGACTTTTAGTTGCAGGACACATTAATTTCAAAATATAGCTTATGTATATATTGTTTCCGAACACAAATACATACTCTTTCTGGAGACGAATGTCTACTTGTAGGGACCTTTGCTAATATAGCAAATTATGATGTGCTGCAGCTAATATTGCAAATAGTTAAGGACATATACCTAATTTGCCGTTTTTATTTTTCGAGTTTTAGATTGGGTATTATGGATACTAGGGGTGGCAATGAGTCGGGTCGGGTTCGTGTCGTGTCTAGTTTCGGGTCGTGTCCAAAACCCCTAGACCTAGACCCGACCCGTTTAACTAATCGCGTCTAGGTTCTAAACCCGTACCCAACCCGTTTATAAACGGGTAGACCTGATAAGACCCGTTTATCACACGGGTTTATTCAGTTGACCCAATCCAATCCAATCCGATCCGACTCAACCCGACATTACCCGATAGACCTACTAATAGCCTGATACTATATATTATAGTTTCAGATTGCAGGTAGACTCGACCCGACTCAACCCGACATTACCCGATAGACCATGCTGATACTATATATTATAGTATCAGATTGCAGGTAGACCCGACCCGATACAACCTTGTGAATTTTAAACAGGTCTTCCCGGGTCACCATGTCCAGACCCTAAACCGGAACCCGACCCGTTTATTAAACGGGTCTATCGTGTCGACCCATTTATGACCCGAACCCGTTTAGCCCTGACCCAGACCCGCTAACTTCGTGTCGGGTCTGCCGTGTCGGGCCCGAAATTGCCAGCCCTAATGGATACAAATAGCAACGCCCTTTAGCAACCAATAGAGCATGTGTCGTAAACAACGGCTAGACAACATTACAAGAGCAGAGCTCCCACCTCGTGTCCTTTAATGCTTAGCCATCTCGTTTCCCATCAATTTCTCAAGTGTTTAGATGTCACTTCGGAAGGGCAAGTTCGTGGCAAACCAAATCCCATGTTCTGTACGTCTCTCATAATTCATTATAAAAAAAAAAAAAAGGGTTATTAAAATAAAACGTCTAACCAACCCAATATAACGAACCCAATATTATGGTAAATCCATTAAAGTTTTTCATTTGAGCTTCAGCCCCTCTAATCAATCAAACTTTAGGAAAAACCTCTATTTATTTTTAATCCTGAGACAATCCTCATCTTATCTCTTTTTCTCGATCAGCCATGGCGGAGGCAGCCACGAGCAGCAGTGATCGAGTCGGCAAGCGCAAGCAGCGGAGGCGTAGGTGGGCGCGAGCGGCGGTGGCAGAGGAGGCGGGCGCGAGCGAGCGGTGGAGCCGAAGGTGGCAGCGGCGGCAGGGGTGTTCGGTTTAGGTTTAGGTTTGGGGTTCCTAGGTCTAGGGTTCATCCCATGACTTGTAGATCTTAGGTTAGGAGGTTCGGTTAGGTCTGGCGACAACGAGAGGGGGGGGGGGGCGGTTAGGACCAGCGGCGGCGAGGATTCGGTTAGGAGCAACTCCGGCGGAGGGGAGGGGTTCGATTTAGTTTTAGAATGAGTGACATACAAATCTAAATTAGAAGTGAAGTGAGGGGTATTTTTGTTCACAATGGTTTGAGTTTAAATGAAAAGATGATCGGGACTATAG
This sequence comes from Chamaelirium japonicum, assembly GCA_947650365.1. Taxonomy (NCBI): domain Eukaryota; kingdom Viridiplantae; phylum Streptophyta; class Magnoliopsida; order Liliales; family Melanthiaceae; genus Chamaelirium; species Chamaelirium japonicum. The sequence goes on from CANTAL010000308.1 coordinate 210,033, forward strand.
CTTAAAACTAACGCCTTAGAAGGACTTTTCACACATTAACCAAAGAAAAAAAAAATCTCATACTTTTATGACCTTTCCGGGAAGTCGAGGCCGTTCCCGGAGCTACATAGGGTCTAGCCGTCCAAGGGATGGCCGGAGGGGACTGCCCCCCAACCACCACCACCAAATTTCAAAAAAACATTACCCACTGCTTGTCTATTAGGCATGAACGTGAAAAAGTAATGGTATTGCCCCTCCGCCCGATGATTTTAAGACTTTTCTTTGGCTTGGTAGTCATCACAGTCATTGTTAGCTTGTTAGAGCATCTCCAACCGACTCCTTCCCAAGTGGAGTCAATTTAATAGACCATAAGCCTACTAGTAAAGTAGTCCTTGAAAAATTGCTTGGTACTGATGGGACGACGCAGACAAAAAACATAGTGGGAGCTGATACCACTGAGATTAACGATACTATAGAATCGACTCCTATGGAACCACCGTAGGGTCGTCACAGTGGGAGGACCACAAGAGCTCCTGATAGATACATTGGAGAAACCTTCTTGGTGGATCCAGAGTTTCAGGAGGATGATCCTCTGAACTACGACGAAGCGATGTTATCCTCTGACCATGCAACATGGCAGAAAGCCATGGAGGCAGAACTGACATCGATGTCCCAAAACTCGATCTAAACACATGTAACAACTCCTCACAACATAAAACATGTTGGATATAAGTGGGTGTACTAAAAAAAAAGAGGTCCGGATGGTACCGTTGAGACTTACAAATCTAAACTAGTCGCTACGGGTTATACTCAGCGAGAAGGAATCGACTATTATGAAACCTTTTTGCCAGTAATTATGCTTAAGTCTATCCGGATCCTCTTGTCCATTGCAGCTCATTATGATTAGGAGATCTAGCAAATGGACGTCAAGGCCGTATTCCTCAATGGGGATTTGGGAGAAGACATCTATATGTCTCAGCCTTCAGGCTTTGTCGTAAAAAGTCAGAAAAGTCTGATATGCAAGTTGCAAAGGTCCATTTATGGACTGAAGCAAGCATCCAAAAGTTGAAACATATATTTTGATCAGACTATCCAGTCTTATGGATTTGAACAGAACATGGATGAACCATATGTTTATAAAAAGAGCGATAAGACTGCAGTAGTTTTTCTAGTGCTTTATATAGATGATATCCTGCTCATTGGAAACGATGTTGGAACATTGTCTACAGTGAATGTATGGTTGTTCTCTCAATTTGACATGAAAGACCTGGGTAAAACGAGTTATGTTATGAAGATCAAGGTAACTCGAGATCGCCAGACCAAGATTCTCTCACTGTCACAGTCAGCCTACTAGATACTATCTTGGTCAGATTCAGTATGCACAACTCTAAGAATGGACTAGTTTCATTCATATATGGAATGAAATTGTCCACGGATCAGGGTCCTAAGACTCCTAAGGAGAGGGCAGAGATGCAGAAGATACCTTATACTTTGGCTATAAGGAGTCTGATATATGTCATGCAATGCACGAGACCAGATATATATTACACAGTAGGCATGATGGGCAGGTATCAGTCAAATCCGGGTCCAAGGCACTAGACTGCTATGAAAAATATACTCAAGTATCTCCGTGAGATGAGAGATTATGAGTTAGTTTACTCTTCACAGGAACTGACGCTAATTGGATACATGGATTCTGACTTTGCAGCAGATCCGGAATTCAAAAGATCGACATCGAGATTTGTGTTTTCATTGTGAGGAGGAGATGTCAGTTGGAGGAGTGTGAAACAGGGATGCATCATGGATTCGACGACAGAGGCTGAGTATGTTATGGCGTGCGAGGTAGCCAAGGAGGCAGTGTGGCTAAAGAAGTTCCTCACGGACTTAGGATGTGTACCGGGAGCTCAAGATCCTATTGTTCTTTAGTGCGATAATAGTGGAGTAGTAGCACAATCCAAAGAGCCAAGATATTATCGGAAGAGTAAGCATATTGAGCAAAAATACTACATTATCCGGGACTTGCAGAAGCGAGGGGAGGTTGCAGTGACTCAGGTAGCGTCTACAGATAACATGGCGAACCCATTCACAAAGGAGTTACCGACCAAGGCTTTTTGAGAAACACGTGGATGATATGGGAGTTAAGACTATTATTCCCCGCTAGGCTAAGTGGGAGATTGTTGTAGCTCGTGTGTCCTGAGCGTGGATGTTTTGTGTTAACATTAATAAAGATGACTTTGATTATTGCTTTAATTAGAATACTACTTTGGTGTATGTTAATTCATATATATAATAAAGGACCCTAGGGAACGCATTAGGCCACTGAGGTACATGGTGGGTCCATACTTGGGAGACTCAGTGGACTGGTTCTGTATAGAACTAGTTCACAGCTTTGCTGATGTCGGTCGCTTCACCGAGAATAAGCTATTGGCAGGTAGAGGATGTGGTGAAGTCTCCACCACAGGAACATGAGATTCCTATTCACCTGACCAAGCACGATGATCGTGTTGAATAGTAACCAAAACGGTGCACAATTCAGTGATTCAGATACTGGTGTATAAACTGTCTTACTACTATAAATAAGCTGTCCTTAACCCTGAGGGACCATGTACACTGAGCCAACTAGTTGAGTGGTGCTTTGATGTGCCAATGTGTGCGGACCTATCATAATCCAATACCACGGTACATTGGGTTACCCGGCTGGCACTAGAGTGGTATGCAATGTCTACAGATTATCTGACGTCCAATGTTGGATGGGTCCGTTTTGATGAGTCAATCTGTCCACACAATTAACCCAGGCCTGGTGGTTGTTAGTATGATTAACGACGTTCCGGATGCTCGGTATAGCACTGAAAGGTGTATGGTGTTGTAGATGACAAGTCATCAAATCCTAGTCAGATAATCGATCGGGGTCTAACGGTGCTCCCCACCGCCCGAGTCGAATCATAGCACCAGTAATATGAGAGACTAAGGATTATCAGAGTATAGTAGAGAATAGAGTTACGAGGGAGTAACATAAGTTTAGGATCACTAAAGTTCAACTCGAGTCACATTCTTGGTGGCTACACGGGTTAATCGGATTATGGATGATTAATGAAACTTTCAGTGTGTCACCGAAACAGTTTATCAGGGATCCGATTGGAGCTAGAGATCCTGAACCTTGAAGATTCCACCATGTCGTTGCGCATAAGAATTGTTTCATGACTTGGATGAACACGTTGGATGTGAAGTAGCGCAATGGGGCGCAAGCCCGAAGCCTAAGAACCTAATTCATATATGTTAAGGGTCATAGGGTATTTTGGTAAATACTAAAATATGACTCAGAACATATTGAATATGGATCTTAAAATAAGCGAAATAATTCTAGGTGCTCATAGGCGCTGACGGAACTCGATTCTGATAAGTGTACCTTACTCTATCTCTTTATCAGTGGTGTGCCGACTTAAGGGCATTTTTGTCCGAAGTGTCTAACGGATAAAGAAAGCCCTAACTGACTTGCCTTATCCCTCCCCCCTCATCCCTATCCTATAGGGGTCGGCCCTAGCTTGCTTGTGCAAGTAGGGGACCAGCCCTATAAGATGGAATAAGGGGGGAGAGGCCAGCCCTAGCTAACTCTCTCACCTCTCCGAAAATCCGACCTCCTTTCATCTCTCCCTCTGTGTGGTTTCGACCAAGGATGAAAGAGGAAGAAGAAGGAAGAAGTGAGAAAGAGAAGGAGGAGACCTCGTGGCTTGCTATCATTTTCGCAATGTAATCCTCCGTCAACTCGTAGTCCTTGCACTCAGAGATAAAACTTTGAGAATTCTGTTGGAATTGGATCCGCTTATCAGAGTCGCAGCGGAAGCAAAAGATAGATCTAAAGATACAGTGTATATTTCATTACAGTTAATTCTACAAAACAATCTATATGCAAATCTATGATATTAGCATATATGCGGACACCCTAGAGGCATACTACGATCTACGGAAGACATGCATGTATCTAGTTAGGTATTTAGAATCATCATACCTTGTGGATCTATAATCCGGAGAGAACGAAACAATGATGAACCACACGTGAATCGCAAGGGAAGCTGTCGGATAGCACCTTGTCCTTTGCGAATTGAGGAATCCTCGAAGTTCTATCTCTGAGTGCAAGGACTACGAGCCGACGGAGGAATTCGTTGCGAAGACAATGGCTAGCCTCGAGATCACCTCCTTCTCTTTCTCTCTTCTTCCTTCTCCTTCCTTCTTCCTTCTTCTTCCTTCTTCTTCCTCTTTCTTCCTTGGCCGAAACCTCAGAGAGGGAGAGGGGGTTCGGATTTTGGAGAGGGGAGAAGCTAGGGCCGGCCCCTCCCTCTCTATTCCTCTTATAGGGCCGGCCTCCTAGTTCTACAAGCAAGCTAGGGCCCGCCCCTAATAGATAGGGATGAGAGGGGGCGGTTTTTAGGGTTTCCACAAGCCTATCGTGAAGCCTGGACGAAAACGTCATTCACGAAAAGTGGAAAATTGAAAGAGAGATTGAGTGAGGTGCGCTACTCGGAATCGAGTTCCGTCAGTGCCTATGAGCTCCTAGAATTATTCTGCTCATTCTAAGATCCATATTCAATATGTTCGAAGTCATATTTCAGTATTTACCAAAATACCCCTATGACCCCTAACACATGTGAATTAGGTTCTTAGGGTCCGGGCTTGGGCTCCATCGCGCTACTTCGCATCCAACGTATCCAACCAGGTCGAGGAACAATTTATATACACAACGACAGGGTGGAACCTTTAGGGTTCGGGATCTCTAGCTCCAACCGGATCCCTGATTAACTATTCCAGTGACACACTGAAAGTTCCGTTAATCAGTCCTAATCTAATTAACCCACGTAACTACCCAGAGTGCGACGCGAGTTGAACTCTAGTGATCCTAAACTTATGTTAGTCCCTTGTAACCCTGTTCTCTACTATACTCTGATAATCATTAGTCCCTCCTATTACTAGTGCCATGATACGACTCGGGCGGTGGGAAGCACCATCAGATCCCGATCGATCATTTGACTAGGAATTGATGACTTATCATCTATAATACCACACACCTTCCAGTGCTATGTCTAGCATCCGGAACATCGTCAGTCATACTGACAACCACCAGGCCTGGGTTAATTGTGTGGACAGATTGCTTATCAAAACGCACTCATCAAACACTGGACGTCGGATAACCTGTAGGGATTAGTTGTCACTCAAGCGCCAGCCGGGTAATCCAACGTACCGTGGTATTGGACTATGGAAGGTTCGCACATATTGGCACATCAAAGCACCACACAACTGGTTGGCCCAGTGTACATGGTCCCTCAGGGTTAAGGACAGATTATCTATAGTAGTAAGACGGTTTATGCACCAGTGTCTAAATCACTGAACTGTGCACCGTCTTAGTTTCTGTTCAACACGATCATCGTGCTTGGTCAGGTGAATGGGAATTCCACGTTTCCGTGGTGGAGACTTCACCACATCCTCTACATGCCAACAGCTTGTTCTCGATGAAGCGACCGGCATCACCTAAGCTGTGAACTAGTTCTAGATTTACACACAACTGGTCCACTGGGTCTCCCAAGCATGGATCCACCATGCGCCTCAATGACCTACTGTGTTCCCTAGGGTCCTTTATTATATGTGTAATAACATATACCAAAGTAGTATTCAAATTAAAGCAATAACTAAAGTCATCTTTATTAATGTTAATACAAAAAATCCACGCTCAGGACACACGAGCTACAACACATTCCTCCCTTCGCAAAGGACATTATGCTATCTGACAGCTTCCCTTGCAATTCACGTGCGGTTCATCATCGTTTCGTTCTCTTCGGATCATAGATCCATAAGATATGATGGTTCTAAACACCTAACTAGATGCATGCATATCTGCCGTAAGTCGTATTATGCCTCTAGGGTATCCACACATATGCTAAGATCATAGATTTACATGTAGATTGTTTTGTAGAGTTAATTGTAATGAAACATACACCATGAGATCCTCGGATCTATCTTTTGCTTCCACTGCGACTCTGATAATAGGATTTAATTCGAACATGACACACTAATCCCAACACTTCGTGCACTAGGAGATGGGGTTGGGGTGCGAAGCTGGTCCAGAGGGAGAATTTGGTGATCTGTCGCCATTCTGAGAGAAGTTAGATAGCGATTTTCTCAATGTGTTGACGAATAACCAGACCCGCGAGTGAGGAACAATTGAGCCTGCTGCGGTACCCATTATTTCCCTCTACCTTGCAAGTAGTTGCAGACTTGCAGTGTCTTCTCCTCTCCATGATTTCACCTCACGATGATCTGATCAAAGCACCGTGTCGGCATACTGACGGTGACAGTAAGCTGATCCACTTTAGAGAAGCTAAAACCATGTAAATTTTTTTTACCATAATAAAACAACTTTTTTTCGTAATTAACAATGATAATTGATATTTTTTAACTTCAAATTCGAATTTAATTTTATAAATGCTAGATATTTTGTTGGGGGACTTAGTGGACGGTCTCTCAAAAGAGATTGGTTTTAGATAAAGGATAGACAGCCCGATGGACGAAAATACCCCTCACTTTACTTCAAATTTTTATTTCATGCCACTCTTCTAAACCCAAACCCTAAATTCTAAACATAACCCTGAAACCTAATATCTATAGGCCAAGGGATGAACCCCAGACGTAAGAATCCTAAAACAAATCCAAATCAGACCCAAAACCAAACCCTAAGTCACAGCTCCTCCTCTTCGCTACTCGCTCCACCGGGGCGACGGCGGCAGCAAGCCGCTGCGACTCGAGGTCTCTACTTGTGCCTGCTGCCACAACCTTTTGTTGCTCATGCCTGGCTCAGCATAGCTGCTCGCGCTCGCCTCCTCCACCCTACTCAAGAGCTAGTCGGTAAGGACATTTTGGGGTTTAAGTAGAATGTTTGGGTCCTTTTCACCGAACTGATCTATTGGACCAGAGACCTTAGATTAAACCAGTCTCTTGGGGTCCTGTTCACTTAATCTATTTGCTATCGGAGACCCTAGACACATTAGTCATATTTTGTTTTTGTCCTCCATAGTTCGTACGGCAAAAGAAAGAACAAAAACTTATTGCTATTATTTTACAACTTTGCCCTCCCTACAACAAAATAGTAGGGAATGGGACCTGTGGCAATTAAGGAAGACCAGCTGGTTTCCAGAAGTAAAGGGTAGACATTTGCTAGCATGGTACCACAGAAGGTCTAAAACGTACCGAGCTCAAATGGCATTCCGATGCGGACAAGATCAACAAAGGCTCGAGCACGGCTAAGCCCATATTGCACTCTCGTCCTCATCTACCTATCGATGGATGATGCATGCTTGGATGGCATGACATGCAAATCGTTGCACGGATGACGTGGCCTAGCATGGTACCACTACCACCTAAAACGCACCGAGCTCAAAGGGCAATCGGATTGGGACAAGATCAACAAAGACTCGAGCCCCATCCTCTAGCCACGTCATCCGTGCAAAGAGTTGCATGTCATGGATTATGCATGTCATCCAAGCATGCATCATCCATCGATAGATAGTAGATAGATGAGGACAAGAGTGCACCATGGGCTTAGACTTGTTCGCTCATGTCGGTCGGGAAGGACCGACGGGCCTTTGTGGGTATTTTTCTTTTATTTTTTTTTCAGGAGGAGGGGGGAACTTAGTGATTGGTCTCTGGTCAAAAACATCAACTGACCTACAGGACAGCCATATTGTTAGAATAAAAACACCCCCTCATTGTACTTTAAATTTAGATTTCATATCGATTTCATGCCACTTCTTTCTAAAACTAAACCTAATCCTAAACCCTAAGATTTATAGACCATGATTTGAACCCTAGACTTGAAAATCATAAAGGGAAACTTAATGAGAGGTCACTAACAAGAGAACAGTTTAAGGAGAATGACAGGCAACAAGATGGTGTACATCAGGTCCCTCCGAAAAATGATGTAGTTGGAACAAGTTCCACACATGACTTTTATCCCCATTTAATGACCAGACTATCCCTCAATTCATTGTCCCTTCATCCTCGTCGCTACAGAGCTTAACCCACGGGTTTGCTACAGTGATTTCATTGTAGCAATTTTTTTTTAAAAAAAAATCTAGATTAAAAAAATTGCTACAGTAAAATCACCGTGTCAATTGTTACTCAATTCGGTAATAACGAATAACAATCTGCAATAAAAAACTACAATCTGTAATTGTTAATCTTTATTATCGAATTGAATAACAATTGCCGCAGTGATTTCACTGTAGTAGTTTTTTTTTTTTTTTGAGAAATCTCGATAAAATATTTTTTGCTACAGTGAAATCACTATAGCAATTTTTACTCAATTCGATAATAAAGAGCAACAATTGCTAAAATGCCAGAAAAAGTAGCAACTCGGTGATAAAAGAGTAATAATTGCTACAGTGATTTCACTATAGCAAAAAAATAGCAAAGCTTTTTTTTTTTTTTGCTACAGTAAAATCATTGTAGCAAATGTTACTCTATATTACCGGAATGTTACTTTTTAAGTAATTTCATTGTAAAGCTTCAAGTAGGGGCAAAATGGTTATTTTTCAAATGATCAAAGGGTAAAATGGACTTTTTCCAAACGAGAGGACCTGGTGCAAAGGCATCTTGCTATCAGTCCTTATCACTATAGTGATATGTTGTCAGGGACCTTACGCACATTACCCCAATCATAAACATAATCCTAAACCGAACCCATCCGCCCCTGTGGCTTCTTGTCTCTGCTGCTCGTCGGCCCGGTGGTGTCGAGCAGCTGCGTCGCTGCTGCTCGCGCCTGTTATCACCGCCACCTATGCTGCCCAAGCCCGCCTCTGCCCTAGCTGGAGAAATGGAAGAAAGACGAGGCCAGATGTGAAGTTATTTGAACTTTTGACGGTCCTTTTTATCTAACGGATCTTTTGACCAGGGACTTTAGATAAAATGAATCTTCTGCTCGTCCTTATCACCACACCCATCTGTTGTCAGGGACCTTTGTGGGATTTTTTTTTTCTTGCGGAGGATGCCAAAATGTGCGATGGGCTCCGTTTCCGACCGGAGTTGTCCGGCTGTGGAAAAACGCAGGCTGGGTCCTGGGCCCAAAGGATGAGAGGCCATATTGTATAACCCACGTCATCTCCTCTTAGGGGAGATAGGTGGGGCCCAAAGAGGACACTTGGGCCTCTTCTGGGAGTATGGGCCCTACCAGATCTGAGACGATGGAAGAGGACAGGAGTGGTGTGACAGTATCTGGAGGTGAGGTAAACACGTGGCGTCCCTATTTCATACAAATCCGAAGCCTTTCCGTGTCCGGGCCACCACTTCGTCCCCTCTGTTATAAAGGCCGTCCTTACTTTGTTGCCCCGAATTATTACTTACTCTAATAATTATAAGGTGTAATTAGTCTATGGGACCTCCAACTAATCCCGTGATTTGATAAACCATATTAACTGTTTCGTAGTGCATTAAGGCTCGTCCACTCAAATTTTTTTAAATTGATCATTTTACCCCTCTAACTATCCCTGTAGAACCTTGTGGACGCGGAAAAAAGCGCGGGTCGTCTTTATTGCGAATCACACGAGATTACAAGTGTGGCCGGGACCCGGGTTGCTCGGGTGTAGCGAGTCCGGGTTGCGGCGAGTTTTGATCAGGGGATTGTGGGAAAGATCTTCTGGGGGATCCCTTTGATCCGCGTCTCCACGTGGTGTTCGTGCGAGAGCTCTGAAGGAGTTGCCCAGGATAGGGGTTTTTACAGGGAGAGGGTTTTGGAGAGGCTAAGGAATGTCCACCGTTGCTTTGTCCCTTCCGTGCTTCGCGCTTTCTCGGCTAGGGGGTTTTCGGCTTCGTTCCTCGCTCTTCACGTCTTCCTCGTTCCTTGCTTGACCTCGGTGTCCTTGATCGTCGGTTCGCGGCGTCGATCGAGCTTTTGGCGTTGGCTTTGGCTTTGGTCTTTTGGCTTTGGCTTGGCTCCGGCGTGGCTCTGGCTTTTGCTTTGCTTCGGCGCTTGCACTTGGACGTAGCTGGGAGAGACTTGCGATGCTTTCGTTCTTCCGGACTTCGCGTTGTATCGGCTAGAACGTGCGGTGCTTTTGCTCGTGGCCGGCGTAGTCGCTTGGCTTTGGCACTTGTGTTGCTTTGGCGCGGGCTTTACTGGGGCTTTGCTTTGGCTTCTTGCGTTGGCTTTAGCTTCAGCGTCAACTCGATCTTCTTCTTCGAACGACGTGGGCTACTTCTTCGGTGCTTCGACGATTTGCGTGTCGACTAGACTTCTCTTCTTCTCCGGGCTTCTTTGGCGTGATTGGAGTCGAAGAATGCTTTCGAAGATAGTGGGGGTAGCACCGATCTCCGTGCGACGGTTTTGGCGTCGGCTTTTGTTGATGAAGACGACGAGGGTAGCGACGGTCTCCGTGCGACGGTTGTAGCGTCGGCTTTTGTTGATGAAGACGACGGGGTAGCGACGCTTCAGACGATCTGCTCCAGGCTTTCTTCTTCGTGGATGGGGCAGGCGTTTGTCGAAGACGACGGGGTGATGACGCTTCGCTTCTCTCTTCCGGGCTTTGGGGCTTGATCGGGATCGAGGATTTGTTGGAGACGACGGGGTAGTGCCGCTCCTCTTCTTCTCCGGGCTTTTGGGCTTGATCGGAGTCGAAGGCTTGTTGGAGACGACGGGGTAGTGCCGCTCCTCTTCTTCTCCGGGCTTTTGGGCTTGATCGGAGTCGAAGCTTGTTGGAGACGACGGGGTAGTGCCGCTCCTCTTCTTTTCCGGGCTTTTGGGCTTGATCGGAGTCGAAGGCTTGTTGGAGACGACGGGGTAGTGCCGCTCCTCTTCTTCTCCGGGCTTTTGGGCTTGATCGGAGTCGAAGGCTTGTTGGAGACGACGGGGTAGTGCCGCTCCTCTTCTCCTCCGGGCTTTTGGGCTTGATCGGAGTCGAAGGCTTGTTGGAGACAACGGGATAGTGCCGCTCCTCTTCTTCTCCGGGCTTTTGGGCTTGATCGGAGTCGAAGGCTTGTTGGAGACGACGGGGTAGTGCCGCTCCTCTTCTTCTCCGGGCTTTGCTTCTGGCGTCTTCGGAGTCGAAGGGTTCTTCTTCTCCGAGCTTTCTTCTTCGTGCATGGAGTCGAAGTCTTGATCTTCGTGTGCAAGGGTCTTCACATCGATGAGAGCTTTCGGTAAGCCGATCCCTCGGGACAGGCTTGACCGTGCCTCGTGAAGCCTTGGGTCGATGAAGAAGCGTCTTCTCTTCTGCAGAGCTCCCGTACTTCGTCTTCAATCTTTCGACCTCTTCTTCATTCCCCCACCCCCTCTATTTATAGGCAAAGGAGAGGGGAGAGAGATATGGGAACTTTTAATTTTAAATCCCTTTTGTATCTCTCTCATAATTACCCGGGATTTATTCATCCATTGATGAGGGGAATAACATTTAGTTGTTTTCCTTTTCTGGCGGGTGCAATTATGGCTGGATTTCGCATACGAAATCGATGGCGATCGGGCGCTTCTTCTTGTGCGTCGGATCGAGGGATCGGCGCAGATCCGCGTGTGTGCAGACGTCATACGCAACCTCCCCCCGCGCATGGCGGTATTTTCTTCCTTTTCTTTCTTTTCTTTCCTTTTCTTTTCTTTCTTTTTCTTTTCTTCCCTTTTCTTTTCTTTCTTTTTCTTTTCTTTCCTTTTCTTCTCTTTCCTTGCAGGGCCGGCCGGCCCCCCATGGGGTTCGGGTCCTAGTAGGGCCGGCCCCATGTGGCTCGGGTCCTAGTAGGGGCCGGCCCCATGGGGTTCGGACCCTAGTAGGGGCCGGCCCCCCTTGAAGCATGGGGTCCGCTCCTCTTTGCTAGGTGCGAGTCGGGTCCGGGTCCGCATCGGTGCGCGCGAGTCGGGTCCGCGTGTCGGGTTTGCATCCGCGTCGGCGCGCGCGAGTCGGGTTCGCGCGTCGGGTTTGCATCCGCGTCGGCACACGTAAGTCGGGTTCGGGTCCGACGAAATTCGTGTGTCTACAAACCTGATATATAATTTTTTTTTACATATATTTAGGGGTGTGCAGGATCCAAACCAAACCGACCGAACCAAACCAAACCAATCGAATTTGATCGGTTTCGACACACTCAACGGATCGGATTGGATCAGGATTTCTCAAAACCGATATGATTGGATCGGTTATCGGATTTATCAATTAAAAACCGACCTAAACCGAATCGGACTCCGGTTTATAATTTACTAATTTAGTGGTAACTGTTATGAACTTTTGTTTAATTGTTAAAACTGTATTTTGTAGTTTTTAATATTTAATGGATATGAATATTGAGGACATAATGGTATTGTTGTTGATAACTTGGTATTTTGATAAGTAATGTAGTATCATTTTATAATTTTTGAAATAATCATTTTAAAGTTGAAACTATGTCCAAATAAATAAATAAATAAATAACTAGTAAGTATATGGGCCAAAGCCCAAACCGACCATCCAATCCAATCCAAACCGACTTTAATTGGATTTGATTGGATTGGATTCCAGTCTCAATCGGTTTCGATTGGATTGCAAATTCTCAAAACCAACCTAGGTTGGATCGGTTTGGATTTTGCCTAAATAGGTCAGTTTCGAACCGATGCACACCCCTACATATATTATACAATAAAATCACTAATAGTAAACCTAAAAAACAGTGATTTTACTGTAACAACATAATTTATACTCCATGACTACTACAGTGATTTTATTGTAGCAGTCTTATTTTGGAGTATAACTTTGGTTGATGCAGTGAAATCATTGTAGCTGCTACAGTGACTTCACTATAACAATCGAATTTATACTTAGGCTTGTCAATGGAGCGGATCATGATCCGAATTCGAGCCGAATTCGATCCAATAGCCCGAATCTAGTAGTAATTTTTTGATCCAATAACAGATTAAAAATGATCGATCTGATTTGATTCAAAACATAATCGAATTGGATCCAAGTCTACCCTGATCCGATTCGATTAAGATCTGATCCGATATTATCTAACATAATCATTGAACAACAACCTTTGGATCTAGGTATTATAATAGATATTTAAAACCTAACATATCTATTATATATACTTTGACAAGTGCCCTCTTTACCTATACTTTCTATTATAACCTTTGCATTGAAAAAGAAGATAAAAAGAATTTGTTTTGAATCCATAATTTGAGGATAGTTTAGTAATTTTTCTTCTTTTGTTTCTAAATGAATATTCAGATTCGGATCTCAGATTATCCGACAGATTCGGACTCAAACCAAAGGTTGCAATATCCATCGGATTCGGATCGGGCATATTGCTATTCAAATCGGATACAGTTATACCCTGATCCGGCCCCCGAATCCGATCCATTGACAAGCCTATTTATACTCCATATACATCTAAATTTATAATTCATTACCCCGAATTGAAATCATTATAGCTACAGAACTTGGAGTACAAATTCGGGTTAGCGGAGTATATATTTGATTGTTACAGTAATTTTCCTGTAGCATCCGAATATATATTTAGGAATATTACTGCTAGAGTAAAGTCACTGTAGAAACTATGGAGTATCAATTAGGACTAGTGCTTAAAAGCATCTTCTCTAAACGGCTTATCGCCAACTCCCCCTAATTATAAATGTTATACCAATTTATCACTCTATCCCTATAATTATTACAATTGTTTGGGCCACCACTTCGTCCTCCCCACACCTCCTTCTCCGGTGGGCGCCACCAACAGTAAAGAGGGAGATTGTGAGCTCCCCCTTCCTTGCACTCTTTTCTCTGACAGGCGCAGCTGCCAACATGTGTG
>CANTAL010000308.1:228808-230651 GCA_947650365.1 Chamaelirium japonicum
CTCGCCGATGTCCGCCGGGGTCCGCCTGGGTGCTGCCGGGTGGGGACGGGGGTCGCCGGAGAAGTCGGGGGTGGCCAGAGGCCTGCCGGGTCGGTGAGGGGGCTGGAGGGGGACGTGGTCGGGAGGGGGGCTGCAGAGAGAGAGAGAGATGGGTGGGTTGATTTGGGTATTCAGCCACCGCTGGATCACAATCGATCCGACGGTGGCTGAACAATGTAAAAAATTAGGTGCATAATGAGTGTCTGTTGAACCGCTCCCATATATATATATATATATATATATATATATATATATATATATATATATATATATATATATATATATATATATATATATATATATATATATATATATATATATATATATATATATATATATATATATATATATATATATATATATATATATATATATATATATATATATATATATATATATATATATATATATATATATATATATATATATATATATATATATATATATATATATATATATATATATAGGGAAAAGGGATGATGGACCAGAGGTGCAGCGTCGTTGCTGCACCTCAGGCATTATTTTACCATCCTAAAAGTTTTGGAATTTGATAAAATTTGGTGAAGGTGTTGTCTAGGGTAAGATGATCATCCTCACAAATTTTCATCAAATTCCAAAACTTCTAGGGGGGTCCAATGGTCGAAGAAAAATCAGCTGTCCGCAGTCACCGTTAAAATCTGCAGATTTTGCTTCGGCCATTTGACCCCCCTAGAAGTTTTGGAATTTGATAAAAATTTGTGAGGATGATCATCTTACCATAGGCAACACCCTCACCAAATTTCATCAAATTCCAAAACCTCTAGATAGGTAAACAAGGGAGAGGTGCAGCGTTGTTGTTACACCTCGGGTGCAGGCTCCCCGCACCCATATATATATATATATATATATATATATATATATATATATATATATATATATATATATATATATATATATATATATATATATATATATATATATATATATATATATATATATATATATATATATATATATATATATATATGGGCATGCTATGCTGCGGCATGCGGTGCGTACGGCATCGCACCACAGCCGTGTGATGCACTGCTGCGTGCATCGCATGCACGCAGCGCGTGCATCACACGGCTGCGGTGCGATGCCGCACGCACCGCATGCCGCATTCAAGCAAATCCCTATATATATATATATATATATATATATATATATATATATATATATATATATATATATATATATATATATATATATATATATATATATATGAGGAGGGATACTCTCACTAATGACCTCTTACTAATAGGGGTTACTAATGATCCGGGCCGTTCGTTCCCATTTGACGGAGGGCCAGGATCATCCCCCCCTCTCTTTATCTCTTTCTCGATCAACTAACCCCCCCCCCCCCGACCCCGACCTTCCCCGGCTCCGGCAGCCCCTTCTGGCGCCGACCACCCCCTCCCGTCCGGTAGCCCCAACCCCCTCCCTTTCCGGCGACACCGACCTCCAGATCCGGCAGCCCCCTCCCCCTCCGGCCTCAGAATCCTGCTGCCCCCCTTCCCCTCCGGCCTCCAGATCCGGCCGCTCCGCTCCCCACGTCGGCCCGCCGCTCCGCGCCCCACGCCGGTGTCGCTGGAAGGGGTTGCCTGAGCCGAAGCCGAGGAAGGTCGGGGTCGGGGGGGGGGGGTTAGTTGATTGAGAGAGAGAGAAAGAGATAGAGAGAAAGGGAGGGGGATGATCTCGGCCCTCCGTTGATTGGGAACGGATGGCTCGGATCATTAGTAACCCCTATTAGTAAGAGGTCATTAGTGAGAGTATCCCTCCCATA